>SNQJ01S0123927.1:0-10645 GCA_010110895.2 Picea sitchensis
TGGAAACAGTCAAAGATAGAACATCACACGACACAACATCGTAACAAGTATCTTCCCGAAAACATTTACCAGTCATAGCATACCAATGATAATGAAATCGAATCCGAGCAAAATCGTAACAATCAAACTCGATCAAATCCTTTATCAACCATAGCATATGGCTCATAACATAACCAAATCCGAACATGATTATGTTCCAAACTGAATATGAAAAATTTCCTTTTCAAATCGGATACAAACTAATTCATTTGAAGGCAAACAATCAAACAAATTCGAAGATCACTCAAATCCAATCAAAATCTATTGATTTATAAACTGGGAATAACCAGATCGTATATTGAATTGAAATTTATTTTATTCAAAGCAAATCTATATATGGAATGCACACAATATAACAAAGACATTCAAGATGTGAACATAACTGTTTAAAACTGAATTTAAATCGTTATATAAACCTATATTATTTACAAAAAAAAATGATATCAAAACATACCTGTGTAGCGACGAGGCTTCTCAATTATGCCAACTTGGAATTTACAATAGCCGTGGTTGATTCCACATTTTTAAACAGGATGGAGATGGTTGTCCTTTTTTTCTTATCCACTCCTTGGAGCTTGGCCTTTTGACTGGTCAGGACTGCAATCTGATCTTCCAAAGATTGAATCTTTGATTGGAGTATCGGAACATCGATATAATATCGTTCTAACCATGAATTGCATTGGTCACAGGGTGACTGTGTAGGTTTAGACAGAGAAGGCAAGGGTTTGGGCAAATGACCGAGGGTTTAACAAGGTAGCTTAATGCCTGGGTAGTTAGGGTCGTCCTTTAGGCAAGGGGGTAGGTTTGATACAAAATCATAAGAGGGTTCGGCACATAAACCTTGCGAGTAGGGGTATTCGCTGGCCAAGAAACACTCAACTTCCGAATCAGAGTCCTCACTCAAGACGATAGGGTTTGGCTCAACAGGTGGTTTTGGCTTGTTCCTTTCCATTCTCGAAATCAAACGTACATTCCTTTTCCCTTAGGCATTTGCAACAAGGTTTTCCTTGAGATTTTTTCTCATAGGCTTTGCAATGGTTTCTGCAGTCTTAGCTACAGTGTTGGGTAAGTCGATAGGAGGGTCGGTCGAGGGTTTAGGTAGTAGGAGATGCAATGGTACAGACGGTTTAGCCTTAGTCTTAGTTACCACAGGTTTATCAACCTGTACAGGGTCAGTATTTCCAAATCCATTACGGGCGATGAAGGCCTTCCAACTGTCACCACACAAATTCAAATGATAAACCACGATGAGCTTAATAAGCCCACGATGAAACAGGCTGTTATCAGCCTTGTGCCTTTTATACTTTTTGGACATTTTATACAGGCTCCGATGAAAATAAAACGGCATGTTTAGAGGATACCCTGTAAAAACCATCAATAGACGCATGTGGTAGAGGAACACAAACCCGTATCGACCTTCACACCTGTCACAAACTTCTTGATTATCATTAATAAATCATGCCATCATTGTTTAAGCATAGTTACGGGCATACCTCTATCAAAGGAGGTGATTTTGTGCGATTGAAACAACAATGTCCATGCCACTTCCTCGACCTTGCAATACTTAAACCAACGTTGTCCCGAGGTAGGTAACCCCGTGACTGAGCCGATAAACTGTTCATTAATCTCTAACTGTATATCACCTACCTTGGCTCAACAGCCATTGAAGGTCATGGAAAAATTTCGTGCTACACAAAGGTTAAAACCCTCAAAATGTTTCACGAAGGTAAGCCATCCGCTGTCTTCCAAATCTTGGCGGGCATTGTCAAACATTAACAGGGCTTGACTGCCATTGGGTTCAACTCGCACGAATGGTGCCATGGAGCCGAACACATGGTAAGGGAAGGGTTTGAATTCACCAACACACACAGTAACAGAGCTATCTGAACCAACAACAATGAACGAGCAAAAGGGGTAAGCATAAATGCGAGCATGCGAAGGTGGTGGAGTCTGCCATGCAAAATATTGATTATCCCATTACAACCGCCAATTTTCATAGCTGTTCACTCCATAGTAATAGTTCAACCATTAATTCATGTGTACAACCAATGAAATCAAATGTGTATAACAATACGCGCCAACATTATGCCATAGTGTTCAAACATTCGATATATAGATCAAAACCCAAAATCAATTATGCACCAATGTATTGATTCATATAATCAAAAGTTTAACCAAGGTGCCAAACGATATTATTATAGTTGACAAGCCAAAGTTATGAAAATATTAACATAAGGATTATATCATATATATAAACAAAATTAATCATAAACCCTATGCAGAATCAAAGATCAGGCAACTCACAAAATGTTTAAATCCAAATGCTCAATGCCTTACAAACTCAATAAAACCAAGTTATACAATCAATATAAGAATGTCCAATGAGCATAGTTCGAAAGTTCTTCCAGCCACATAACGATAAACAAAAGGTAAGCGCAGTAGGAATATCAATAAAAAGATCATGACAGTTCAGATAGTGATCGAAATGTGACCTCGAAAGGAGAAGTTTTCACGCTTACAGTCATGAAAACTTAATGAAGACAAATGTGCAAACGTCGCAAGAAATGAAAATGTCGTCTATTTGAAAATTGCGACAAAAAATTTGATGTTTGCAAAACATAGGTGTAGGCAGCTTATAGACGATAAGAAAAAGTGAATTGGCTGCCAACAGGCTTCCAACTCCAAATCATGAGTGTCATAGTTTCTTTCATGATCCTTCAACTTCCTTGATTCATAACATATGACAAACTCGTTTTGACTGAGAAATCCACAAAGTCCTTCATTACATGCACCGGTGCATACGATGAAGTCTTCATCTGGGTCTACGATCCTTAATATTGGAGCACTTGTGAATAACTGTTTCAAGTGTTGGAAACTCTTCTCCCAATCCAATGTCCACTGAAACTTCACTCCCTTTCTTTGCAAAGAAGTGATTGTGTGTGAAATCTTTGAGAATCCTTTAATAAATCTTTTGTAGTAGCCTGCAAGACCCATGAATGATCTTACCTCTGTGACATTCTTCAGCACTGACCATTCTATAATGGCCTCTATCTTCTTAGATCCACTGCAATCCCATCTTTTGAAATGATATGCCCCAAATATGAATTTTTTTCTGATAAAATGAGCACTTGCTCAATTTGGCATACAAATGATGCTCCCTTAATACTTTCAACACCATCCTCAAATGATGTTCATGTTATTCCTTTGAATTAGAATATATAAGAATGTCATCCAAAAAGACAATGACAATCTTGTCCAAATACTCTCAGAAAACACCATTCATTAAGCACATGAAAACAGTTGGTGCATTGACAACCCAAATGACACCACTATGAACTCATAATGACCATACCTTGTCCTGAAGGTGGTCTTGCTGATATCTTCTTCTTTAATCCTTACCTAATGATATCCTGATCTGAGATCTATCTTTGAAAATATATTTGCATCCTTCAATTGATCAAAGAGGTCATCAATCCTTGGTAGAGGATACTTGTTCTTAACAGTCACTTTATTCAACTGTTTGAAGTCAATGCACAATCTTAGTGTTTCATCTTTCTTTCTCACAAACAATATCGGGGCACCCCAAGGTGACACACTTGGTCGTATATACCCCTTCTTCGAAAGTTCTTCAAGTTTCATTTGCAGCTCCTTCAATTCTAGTGTACTCATTCTGTAAGGAGTCTTTGATACTGGCACTGCTCCAGGCATTAAATTTATAGAGAAATTAATGTCTCTCCTTGGGGGTAGTCCGAGTACCTCCTTGAACACATATTCAAAATCTTCCAGGACTGCATAATCCTCCAAATTTGGCACCTTATCTCTAAGTGTCTCTGCCAAATGAGATGAAATTATTTGACACCCTTTTTTGTAACATTTCTTTAGCTACAATGTTGAAATTTCTCTAATGGTTACTGCCCTAGGAATTCCCTGTACTTTCCTTAGTTTCCCTTCCTCATYCAGGMAAGTAAATGMTTTGTTCTGACAGTCTAAGAGAGTGTGTTGTTGGTCCAAACAATCCATCCCAATTAGACAKTCATAGAAACCTAAAGGTAAGATGTTTAAATCTGCCTTGGTTTTTAGTCCATTCATGTCTATGAGGCATGACTTAACCATCTCATTAACTTTTCCTCTAGCTCCAGTAGCCAGTTTCACCAAGCAGGATTACTCATGCTTTCTTCTTGGCAATTTCAAACTTTCCACCATCTTAGGGTCTATATAACTATGAGTAGCTTCTGAATCAATTAAAATAGTAATGGTTTGGTTGTTGATCATACCTTCCACTTCAATAATTTGGGACTGATACTCTTCTTGCTTGTTTTCCAGGGCTGCATAAATCCTTGGCACATATCTTCCCATGTCCTCCATTGTTTCAGCTTGTTGTACATTGTGAACAAACCTGCCTTTTTCACCTCTATGAGGACAATATCTGAACCTATGATCTCCTTTACAGCCCCAACATTGCATAGGTGGCTACCTTGTCCCTTGACTCCTCGTCTCAATCATTTTAGGTTCTTTAGGAATTTGTTGTCCTTGTGGATTATTTCTGAAGAATGGTGGCTTGGATCCCTTCTTCCTCTAATCCATCTTGAATTTCTTATTGTCTTCCCAAGCCTTTTGGAAAGTTGGCCTTGCTTTTTGTTTATCACATAGGCATTTAGCTCACCTTATGGTATCTTCTAATGTCTTGGGATCATCATACTGTATTTTTTTACTGATGAATGATGGTAACCCACTCAAATACCTTTGAATTTTGACTGTCTCATCCTTGATGAAAGAGACATAATTCAGCAGTTCCAGAAACCTTCTCTCATATTCATCTATGGTCATACTTCCAAGCTTGAGTTCAAAGAACTCTTTCATTTTCTTGTCATAGTATCTCTTAGTCAAGTATTTCTTCTCAAAATACTTCTTGAATTCCCTCCAAGTAACACTTTTCTCTTCAATGTGATGCACCTGGACAAGTTGATCCCACCACATGGAGGCATTTCCTTTGAGTTGATAGATAGCAATTCTACCTTCTGCATGAGAAGAATAATTATGCAATTGAAAATACTTTCTCATGCCCAAAAACCATGTTTCTTCATATTCATCCTTATTGTGCTCAACATTGAACATAGGAGGTTTGATTTTATTCATTTCCCCTCACAGCTCATCCACCCCAGACCTCTTATGCCTTCTGACAGGGGATAGACTTGAGTTTTTGCCTGCTCTCTTATTGGAATGCCTTGGGGAATGATGGTGATGTCTACTAACACTTTTTTATTTTCTTTTCTCATCTGAAGGCTTGTGACTTCGAGATTTTCTTAAGCCACTCTCCTTAACCAATTTCTTTTCTATTATGTTCAATCCCTCCAATAACTTCCTGTTGAAGTCATCATGTTTCTCTTTGGCTCTCATAAGCCTTTCATTATCAGCCTTATGGCTTTGGACATCCTTCTGCAAATTCTTAATGGTCTCAACCATATTCATGTTTTCATTGCTTTTTATCTCCATGTTCGTTGGAGTTCGTTCCTTCAATGCCCAAATGGACATCCACCCCTCTGATCTCATCTTGTTGACTATAATTCCCTTGTGCTTCTTCCATTCCTATGGACTCTGCACTAATCTGATCTGATCTAGTTGTTGTTAATTCTGCAAAACGTGCAGCCATTGAAACTTATCAGGATAACAATTCAATAATTCATGAAAAATATGAACCATTTTGGTTCAATATATACATCAGAATTATCTCTCCTGATTTGTTGGTGTTATCACCTTGACAATTCTAGATAAGACCCAAGTCTTGAAAACATAGACGTGCGGTGCCTTCACAGATACATATGTGCAAGAAGGTGTTTTTCCGAAACCACTTTCATCAAGACGCGGTATCACGTGCTTCAACATGTCAAATCCACCACCACTCGTGGAATGGGAAACAACTAGTCAGATCACCCCGTTTCACTCATTTAGTACTTTGCAGCCATGTGATGTCAGTTGAACACCGCCATGTAATGAACTCAAAATTTAATCATTTGAGATGGATTAGTCGAGCATGGAAACCCAACGGTCTTCTACGTAGTCTTTCTGCGCTTCATAATTGAAATTTTATAACTACCAATCCTCAAGTATGAAGGTATCTGCGTATCCATAAACGGAATAATCCCCAATTTGCTCGACTTTCTTCTCTCTATGAAATCATTTCGGTATCCACAACTTGAGATACATGGACAAGGCTAAATCCAGTGAGACTGGTTATTCGGGCAACATGCTAGACTTTCCTGCGAATAAGGAGGAAAGGGTCCTTGCACACATTCTAGTAACTAAATTCAACACAGAGTCGCCTATATACTCATGGTTGGAAGTCAGGTTGAATCCCACTATGAAGGATTTAGTCATCAGCAGGCGAGCCGCTAAGAAGAAAAAGAGAAAGCGGCAGAATAAGGAGGAATCCACAGCTGAAATGGCCGAAAGTGTTGAAGAGAATCAACCGGTCTGGTTAGATTCTTTAAAGGAGGAGATCGCTAAGCTGAAATGAGTCTTCAACCCAAAATTAAGTATGTTTCATCGAATTTTTGAACAACCGGTAGTGGAGGTAAGGAGCACTAGAGATGAGAGGCTTGTTCTTAAACGACCCTTTTTACAACAGGATAACTGCTATCATTTCCCTTTTGTAATTTTTTGATTAATATGATTATATAAATATAGAAGTATATTTTGGATTGTTTATTAAAAAATTCTATCTAGTGGTGTTATGATTCTTGTTTTCTTTTATAGTATTCTTTTCTTGTAAGCTTATATTTCACTTCCATCTGTCTGAATCAGAGGAATATAAAACTTGGAATTCCTTTTAATTAATGCTTCGATGCGGTTGTGTGTTTCTTTTTCTTCTAATATTATGCAATTAAACTCCAACTCATCGCCTCTCAAACGACTTTGCATGCACTAAAATTTTGTGTTGTGCGTCAATATCCACTGGCACAGTTTTGGTATTGCGCACCAATACTCCACATGCATTTCTCCCTATGCATTGCACCATGTCAAAGTTCAATATGTTCTATCGTGCACAATAATCTACGCGCACAATTTAACACACTGTCACGAGACAACTTATACTCATATTATGCGTGTACCACAAAACTCCTCTGTGTTATGCAATACTTGCACACTCCATGTGCACATTACTATGTGCATGTTCACCGTTCAAGGCTAAATTCAGCGCGTGCATCCGCACATAATAATATTTTGCGCGGCGCCACAATTTACCGCGCACACTTGCACGCCAATATTTTCCGCGCGGTGCCAAAATTTACCACGTGCACCAACATGCCAACCTTTTCCATGGATGCTCCGTGACTTGAATTTTGGTCACTTTGAAGTTCCTCTTCTGTAAATATTGACTTCAACTGAACCCCTCTGGCCCATCCAGGCTCAGTGTTGAAACTGAAGCTCTGATACCAATTTGTAATGTTCCCCCGAACACCCACAAGTCGGGGAAATGCCACTCCAGAGCAATCTCTCATGCTTTGACACCAGTTGGTAACATCCCCAGCCTTAAACAGGTTGGGCCATGCTACTCTAGGGAACTCTTTCATTCTCTTAATGCGGAACATACGGTAACATACCTAGTAATCAATTGAGCTATGCCACACAAATTTTCTCTTCAAACTGAATGCAACTTAAACATATACATACAACACTCTTGCAGAAGCTTTACATATAAAAATAAACCAACAACTATGTTCTGTAATATACGATTTCATACTGAAATAACAATAACCATAGATATGTAGCATATACAGGGAAATACCCATAAACATACAGGCAATTATAATCACATATATGATAAACCGTAACATAAGCACGTAAATAACAATGCAGGATATCATTTTATTATACGATTGGTACTTATCTTGTAAATATTGTCACCAACTACGTACAGACCGTCTACGAACCTCCCAGCCTTAGACTACATTGTTCATCACTCTCAACAGTGAGTCACCCCCGAGCTGGGACATAACTCCACTTGGGTAAAGGGTTCCTAACCAGGCTAAGGCTCATGGACAATAGGAAAGACTCTGCCTCAGGTGCCCACTCAACTAACAGCCTACAACCTCTCATTCCCCACATGCCTGTCCCACCCAAGGAAGTGTTCCATTTCTCTGATCAACAATTCCTCGGCTGCCCCACTTCCCTTCCAGGGCTTTAGAAACAGGCCAGACCATAGGTCTCAGATAACTGTAGCTGGATTTTATCACCTTCGGGAATCAATCCCCAGCAATTCTCTCGCTCGGAGAATTGCTCACGGGCCTGAAAACCCACTTCTTCAATCCCTCTCCAAGATAACCAAGTACTCCAACTAGAAAAGGTTATGGAAACAGGCTCATATATGGTGACATGGATGTCTCAAGGATAACTGACTGCGTGAGTGAAAATGGTTATGGAATCATTGACTGGATAACTGAGTGATGGAAGGAATCACCGTGAAACTCATCGTGAAAGTGATGGTGAGAATGATGGTCAAGCTGCTGGTAAGAATCCACGTGGAAAAGTGACCAAATGAGCTAAGTCCCAACGATATGAATGCATGTCCCCAACTTGACACTTGTCATATCAAAAGTTACTTTGGTCCACTTGTCCCCAACTTTAGAACTTAGGATAAAATAATTATCCATACTTAAGCTTTAGGAAATATTAATATAATATTCCCTTTTGGCTTAAGCTCTCTAGCTTAGCCCTTTCCCTTGACTTTTGGCCCTCCCTTTCCCTAACTGGTGAATTTCAATCCCCCATCTCTTTTATCGTGGTCGGTCTACGTGCAATGATGTATTTTATATTAATCATGAGACATGTACAAAATAAGCGCATTGGCCTTTAACATCTAGGCATCCCGGCCTAATACCAAAACATAAGCATCTCAGCTTATAATAACTGGCTCACCAACCTATAACACATATCATATACATGAGGCTCGCTGACCTCCATACTGCGCGCACTTTAGTTACTGCGTGCGGTATCCGGAAATGTGCATACTACATCATTTTACTGCGCAGTTCATGCGTGCACTATGCCATGGGAAGTGCATTACAAAATGATGTCAAAATAGCTCGCCAACTTAAGTACACTTATATTACATTTACAATTGGGTTCGGTCGAGGGATATTACATGTTGCAATTTAATAAGACAATTTAATAAGTCCACTTATGACAAAGGTATTACAAACACCAATTTCATTTGAGGATACTAGAGGAAACAAAGATTAGAAACAATCCATGCATGTAGAATATGATGCAATGATGAAGAACCAAACATGGGAGGTTGTGTCGTGTCTTAAATGAATAAATGTTATACGGTTTCAAATGATTTTATAAGAAAAAAATTAATTCAAATGGAGCCATAGAGAAACTGAAATAAAAAATGAATACTATTCAAATAATTATCTATCTTGCTTCAAGTCTTAGTTGGAATATTCATCAAATATATGAATACATTTTTCATTGGGAATATCCATGAATAAATATATATGGACCAATCCCTTGGTTTAGTGGATGAAAAACATCCTCACTTTTTTTTACATGTTGAAGAAAATCTAATTTTTCATGCTAACGTAAAAAATCAAGAAAAATGTGAGACGATGTGGGAAAAAAACAAACTCGCTATTCCTTAAAATAGGGCACAAGCATTCCTTCCAACGTGCCTATGTAACACATTGAGTAGAAGTTTGGGATTTTTGGAACCTCTAACTTCAAGAATACATAAGCATGGTGGCTCACCCCCTTCCACTTTTCCACCCAACAACTTTGTGCACTCACCCATAAACTTAAAACTCTACTCAACTACTAGAAAATAAAACACATTTATATTAAATTTACTTTATAGAAGTGTTATTCAACAAACACATATTTTTTAATTTTCTTTTTATTATCCACCACAAGTTTACAAACAATCTATAAAATTGAGGCCTATCACAAATCCCAAAAGGTAGATAAATCTTCATAACATGCATAACATACCTAGATATAACCAAATGTAAAATTCAAACTTAGAAAATTAGGAAGAAGTAAAACTTCGACACTTAATCCTCTACAGAAAAATCATACTGATATTGGATACACTAAAGTGAATTGAAGATGAAGTTATTCTTAGTTTGCCAGGTAAAACCATTTCCACATAAATTAGTCTTTTTTATAGATTTTTAATTTTTTAACACAACATGGTCAAGGTTGAACCAATTGAATTTTAGTTTTGATTTTAATTTTTTAACTCAACCTGGTCAAGGTTGGGTGAGCAAAAACAAGGCAAGGAGAGTTAGCAAGAGAAGCACTCAAACTCAACCCAAGGCGAGTTGGAAAGATAAACGCAGTCGTAAATAAAACGACCACACAAAGGAGAATTAGGCTATGTATAGTTTTTTTTGAGTCAGGCGTTAAATTCCCACAGGTTACAACTCACTTGGTAAAGAACGCAACACAAAGTTACAAATAGATGGCAATACGCACTTTGTGGTTGTGGCCGTGCGAAAATACAGCAATCCCGAAAGTTGCAGAGCAGTGAGAATGGTACAAATCTAAAAGGTTGAATACTAATTGCATGAGTAAGAAGAACAACAACATTAAGTTAAGTTTGAAC
>SNQJ01S0123927.1:12649-26409 GCA_010110895.2 Picea sitchensis
AGACTAGCAGAGTTACTCACCCTGCCTTTTTGGTCTTGGTGTAGATATTGCGCGTATTATGGGGGTCGCTTGAAGGTATACCCACAATGATGAGTGGAAGCCTTTCGAGTTGATTCCAAGCTAGATACCCTGCCCTTGTGCATGGATCGGACTGTTGACTGTTTCCCCAGGCATCATTGTTGTAGTTGGTAACCTTAGTGACCTATCACTTTAGGTTGTTTGCACAAGGTGACTGTGGAGGGGAAAGTCTTCACGGTACCTGAAATCGACGTTGGCCAAACTCACTCGGGCTCCTTGGAGGGTATACCCACATTTATGTGTGGGAGCTTGCACCAAGGTGTAAGTTTGTTAAGCAGGTCGTCAACGTAACGTTTCCACCCACTCTATCTCAACCCCTTCTTACATTGTTCTCGCGACGTTGGATTTCATCACCAACTAGTTTGTTCATTGTGAGAAGGTTTTGTTTGCTTGCTTGCTTACTAGATTTTTAGCGTGTGTTGTTTGTTTTCCCTAGTGGACTCTAGGTTGGATTTTTGTTTTTAATGGAGTCAATTCCCGGAATTACCAATGAAGGAACCTCTACTCTAGGGGAACCTTTTTTTTTTCCTTCTTACGAAACATTGGTCCTCCTCACATCGCTACTTTGATCCTTCTAGGTCTCACAATTGGATTATCGGTATGGTTGTTTTCCACTCAGGTAATCCTAAATATGGTTAGTGCTTCAGTTGTAATAACTTCCCCCCAATAACATAAACCTCATGTTGATCCTTCACCTTCTTCACCAGTAAGATCTTCTTCTCCTTCTTCACTTGCAAGGTCTTCTTCCATTTCATATTCTTCGCCGACTGAAAGATATAAAGCTACTAACTCAATGGATAAGAAGAAGAAGAAATGGAAGAATAAGAAGAAGAAAAATAAACAAGGGTCTAAACTTCCAACCATTGTCAGACATGTTGGAAAGAAACCAGTTACTGTTAATCGTGTTGGGAGTGTTGATGATGCCAAGATCATCCAAACAACCTGTAAGCCCAAGTACCCTTGCAATCTTTGTAAGGGTATCCATCTTCTTAAATATTTCCCTAGCCTATCCAAGGTTATAGAAGCATGTTCTACACACCCTCCCCAACCCATGTTGTCAGCCTCTGAACAACATGTTGATGACCTATCATCAACTAGTCAGGATACCCTTGGGAAAAAGAAAAGTAGAGTCAAGTTTCCTTGTATGTTATGCAGAGGGAGTCATCAAACTTAACTTTTCCCTCGTATGGATGAAGCCTCGAAATGACTGGAAGACCTGATGGTTTCCCTACCTCAACTTTCAACTGTTTATTGCAATCTTACTCTTGACACACTTGTAGTTAATGGAATGATCAATCCGGTCCCTTCGTCGGTCAGTTTGGTTGATCATGTAGTCAATATGGTCACGTCCTTAGTTGAACTAGTTGACAAAGTGGTCAATCCAATCCCATCCTTGGTCAATCCCACTCTCCCATTAGAGAGCGCAACCCAAGTGGTCGATCCGTTTCCACCTGTCGAACCCAATCTCCCCTTGGAGAATGCAACCCAAGTGGTTGATCTGATCTCATCATCCGTCAATCCTACTCTTCCGCTCGAGAGTAAATCCAATGTTGCCCATGTTTTTCTCGTTGATAAAAAATCTACCATGTCGGGGGGTATTCCTCCTCCCCCGGGACCCCCTCCAATTAAAGAGGCTATCCTTTTTTATTGGGGTGTGCTAACTGGACCTCGTCTCCCCTCTCACATTCCTTTCCTGATTAAAGTATAGGTTTGTGGTCAAGAGGTTCCTCAGACGTTGATAGATGAAGGTGCGTCCATTAGTATTTTTTCCTCTATTTCTTGGCAAGCTTTGGGTTGTCCCCAACTTGCACCGATTATGTAGAATCTATTATCTTTTAACAGAAGAACTAGTTAAGCTTTAGGGACCCTTCCTCAGTTTCCTATAACTTTGGGCAGGCAATTTTTTTTTATTGACGTTATGGTAGTCCAAGACCCCTTGGATTTCGCTTTACTCCTTGGGTGGGACTATGTCTATACCATGAAATCTATTGTGTCCACTCTTTTTCATGTGATATATTTCCCTCACGATGGAATAATTGTGATTATCGATCAACTTTCATTCATCGGTCCTAACTGGATGAACTCCCTAAACGGTTCTTATATGCAAACGATATCACCCCTTCCACAGGTCAATTATGTGGCGTTGTCTCTGATGACTTCATATTCTAATGATTTGGATCCGGTAGTTGACATGGTAATCTCTTCGGTAGGGATATTAGAGCCTGATCTCCTTACTCCTATCACGACCTTGGACATGTGTTCCTTCCAGAGTGTGTTTCTTCCATCAAGTGAAGATCTCTTGGAGGCCATGACCAAGGTTTGTCCCTTGACATGGTGTCCTTCCAGATATTTGTCCTCTTGGAATCCGTGATCAAGAAGAGAGATGAGCATGGTTTCCTGATTTCAATCTCATTAAAAAATGAAACCAACTTTGAGCATGGTTTATTGCTTTCAAGCTCGTTAAAAAATGAAACCAGTTGTGAGGATAGTTTTGCGTCTCTGTGGAAACCTCGTTAAAAAATGAAACAGAGGTTACGAGCATAGTTCCTGTTTCTGTGTCAAGCTCGTGAAAAAATGAAACAGAGGTCTGGGCATTGAACCTGGATTCTCGAGCATAGTTCCTATTCCCGTGTCAAGCTCGTTAACAAATGAAATAGATTTCCCCCCTCTTTGATCGAATCAAGTACTTTGTTACGTATAGTATTTGAAGCTTCTTTTCATCCTCCTATGTCGTTGGACGAATCAAAGCTTGGGGGGAAATTCTTTCAGCCTCTGGACTTCATGCTGAAGTTGAGCCGCTAGATTCTTAAGCTGGGGGCTAAGTACTAACCATCCTAGTATAATGTGTTGGGAAGTCTCAAACATAGTTTCCTATTGTTCAAGCTTGTGTAAAAATGAAACCACCTACCTCAAGCATAGTTTCCTCTGGTTCGAGCTTGTGTAAAAATGAAACCAGGTCCAAGCATAGTTTTGTTTAGTTCTTAAGCTTGTGTAAAAATAAAATCTATCCCAAGCATAATTTTTCTTTGTTTTAAAGCTTGTGTAAAAATGAAAACAATCTCGAGCTTAGTATTTGTTCTTTCTCATGCTCGTAAATACGTGAGAATGTAACTGAGTATACTTTTATCACTTTTTTGGACTCGTAAAGGTTATACGAAAAAGGAACCCCCTGGAGTTCCCTTTAAGCTCTTTTCAGACTCTCTAAACATGAAAATATTGCCGAGCGACCTTGTTCTTTTCACACTCGTAAAAGTATTTGAAGAAAACATTTGATGGGCGATAGATTATCACTTTTTCAGTCTCATCAAATTAATTTAGGAAAAAGGAACTAAAAGAGTCCTCTTTAAGTGGTTTTCAAACTCTCTAAACATGAAAACCCCCCGACATTTCTCTCTTTGGACTCGTTAAACAGACATCGAAACACCCATATGGGACTGAACCACTCCTTCTTAGGGTTCGTTAAACATACTAGTGTACATTGGGAGACATTGACATTAATGGTGATTTCCCTTGCGCTTGTTAACGGTATCCACTAATGACCGGTAATCAAGTGGGTTCTACCATGTTCGACTTCAGCACATGTATTCACATGGTTAGATTCGTACTATAGAGTGGTGGAGATGAAGACCCTGGATCGTTTTTGACAGATTCAGGTTGCGTTGGAGTATATTCAGTTTGTACTATTGCATAGATCCACATTGTATGTCTCATGGCTATGTTCAAATTTGAGTATTTAACACATAGATCCACAGTGTATTTTTGGTGGCTATGTTTAGATTTGAGTCATATTGGCATGGATCCATAGTGTATGTTTGGTGGCCATGACCTATCTTACTTGACATGGATCTTCACATGTCATCATTTATTCTTTGAATCATTTTTATTCTGAGTATGGGAATGCCTACCTCAGTGATGATATATTATTGTACTATATTTCCTTGTTTGTTGATAGGTTTTCGACCGACGTGTTTCTTGTTCCCTACACACACTCGACAAAGTATTTCAACTATCACTCTGTTCTAACTTCATACTTTGGGGGCCTCTCTATTACACATTATTTTCGTCATCCCTATGACTGTTAATGATGTAAACCTATATGTTTCCTTCAGAGGGGTTAGTAGCTTGAATTACTGAAGAAAGAAGGGAGAAGAACTTTCCCTGAGAGGAGAAGTTGTATTTTCCTTTATAAAAACCATATTAAAGAGGATTTTCGTAGTCTTCTCTATACATAGGGTGCGTAAATGCCTGATTTACTCAGGTTGCACCATAGCTAGGTTGTGGAGTTTCTGCAGGTTTCTTTATAGCTAGGGTGCGACGACCTTCGTACGTGGGAAAAACGAGCATTTTTCTCGATGCTTCTAGAAGGAGAAGCTTCTATGGTGAGTTGGCCTCCGAACGGTTTGGACCTTACTCGCTTTCATGATTTAGTGGGATCATCCTAACCTCCTTACCTTATCCTCTTCAGCTTATAAAAAGAGAAGAACTATCATGGAGAAAGTTAATTTTTTGGCTTGAGATTGTTAGCTTGGTTAGAGTGGCTTTGAGATTTGCTTCGTCAAGATAGATTGTGAGTAGCTATCAGATACACAGTCTCAGAATCCATTGGAGAAAGAAGTGTGTGGGAAACAAGGAACTGTTGGAAGGAACCTGACAACATCAAGGCATATGGTTGTATCTTTCTTCCATATTCTTTAATACAAGTATACTTTTCTTTCCTATATGAATGTTATTTGTCCATATTGTATGATTCCTTGATCACGTGCATAGTTTCATATCAAATAGACTCTGTTATTCTTGTCTTCGTTGGCTTGTGTTTATTTCCAGATATTTCTCCATAGGCTTTTTGATGGAGCTTGGATTGCATTGGCAAAGTTGGATCTTTGATATTTGAAAGGTATGTTCTAGTTCCATTTCTCATTTGATAATTAAAATCTAAGGAAATAGTAGTGTACTGTCGTGTTTTGTTCTAGTTTCGTAGTGAAGCTAGGGGGACTGATTTGTGTCTGCACTTAACAATTATCTTGATAACAGTCCTAATACATGAGATGATTTGTAGGTGCAATTACCAATGACCCAACTAAAAAACATCCAAAAATGGGTATTTTATTCCTTGATTTGGGTTTTAGATGAGACAATGGTTCTCCATTTATGTGAAAAGGGTTTTATAATCTTTAAATTTTCATTAGAGAACAATAGCCCATACGTTGCCAATATGGGTGCTTGGTTTATGGACAAATTATGCCTCTTTATGAAGCCACGACTATAAGTTTTAATGATGTGAAGTAAAACTATGCATACACATTCTTAAGAAAAATAAAAATCAATCAATGGATCAAACACAAAGTGCACAAAGATTTACGCGAGAAACCCTTAATCATGAGAAAACTAGCCTTCCTTGGCATCACACCTTTGAACTCTTCATTGTATTAATTTCACCATTCACAAAAAAATATATACAATATTTTAGGTATTATGTAGATTCCAAAACCCTAATCCATTTACCCATATTGGATTATAACACTAATCTCTTAATCCAAGATTAAATTAAAAAATCGCAAAAAATACCAAAAAATGCCCCCCCCAAAACATTTTGGAGCACTGCCCTGAAGTCAAGGATTTATCCTAGGTAGGGGGGCCAAACCCACCCCCATAGCACATGCATACATCGTCGGGGGGAGGGATTGTAAAAATACAATGCACATGCCCCCCCGCTCCCCCCCACTCCACCTGTAAATAATATAACACATACCCCAATATTCTTCCACTTGTTGTTTTCTTTGAAAGCCTCAAGTTCCAGTGATTGATACTGTCACAAATTTAGGGCATCTACACCCATTGGTTATCTATACCAAGATAAATTCTTTGTATTGAGAGGATTTGTAACATCCCCACTATAATCCACATGTTAATTAATGCATAATGTAGATATGAATTTGGCTATGGCCAAGCGATGTAATATGTGAATTGTATTTTCTGAATTTTAATAAATAAAATGTGATGTCAGGTGTTGGGGGGAATTTACAAAGACAAGGGTTGAGTTTTCCACAAGAGAAAGGAGTGTCTAAGAGGGGTACAAGGGGGGGATTATTAATGGCTATTAATCCAAACACATTTTTCTGATTTTATTATTATTGGGGAAAACCATAATTTTTTTGTTTGAGCGTATGAGATCTCAATCATTGAATACGTGTAAGAGGGTGGGTGTGAGTGTTATGACCCAACGCCTTAAAAATGAAAAGAAATCAATAAAGCGTGGTCCACTTCGAGGGGGAACCTCCTTTACAATATATAAACTTCAGAACACAATATGAGATGAGATAATATGATCCTAATACTAGATCTGCTTGATATATATATGGGATACAAAGGGTTACAATTATAATGAAAGGGTGCAAAGAAGGGTTCTAGCTGACCTACTAGAAATGTAATAATTCAATATCCAGGGCATAATAAGGGGTTTTATACATATTATTGTGATTTGTCTAGGGCTTAACATGCTCGTCCCCTTCAAACAAGTGTTGTCCTCAATACTTGTCTAATCACATGTGCTTCTGCATGGAGAACACATCTTCCCATGTCGTCTCTTCCACTAGTAGGTTATTCCATTTGACGAGGTACTCTATAATTGCTCGATTTCTCAACTGCATAATTATTGTTTCAAGGATTGTTTATGGCTCTAGTATGATTTTCCCTTCTTCATTGAGATCCGGTAAAAGTTTTTGGACCAGGATCTTGTTGCCGATGACCTTCTTTAAGAAAGAAACATGGAATACTTGATGTACACGTGAAGATGGAGGCATCTCCAATTTGTAAGCCATACTTCCAATCTTTTGCAAAACCTTATAGGGGCCATAATATTTGGGTACTATTTTATTGTCCTTCTTTTTTTTCTTGAGGGGATTTTTTTTGTATGGTTGTAGCCTTAGAAATACCCAAACCCCCACCTCAAATTCCCTTTCCTTGTTAAGTTGACCTACTTGTTGTTTCATCCTATTTTGTTCCATAACCAAGTTGTCCTTCAACATTTTTAGGACCTCTTGTTGGTTCCCTATGTGGTCCTCCACTTCTTGAACCTTTGTATTCTCTTTCAAGGGTGATGTGATGGATGGAGGATGATATCCATAAAGTTCCAGAAATGGGGACATTTTTTATGATGTATGGAAGGATGTGTTGTACCACCATTTCTCTAGGGGAAACCACATGACCCATTGTGTCTATTTATTGGATGCAAAGCAACGAATATATCCTTCTAGAAATTTATTCACAATCTCATTTTTCCCATCAGATTGAGGGTGGTAAGATGAACTATGAGCCAATTGAGTACCAAAAGAAGAAAACAATTCAGTCCAAAAAATTTCTATGAAAATTGGGTCTCTGTCACTTACAATAATCTTGGGTACTTCATGTAGTTTTTGAACTGTTTCCATGAATTTTGTTGCTATTGTTCTTTCTTTAAAAGGATGATAAAGAGAGAAAAAATGGGCATACTTTGTTAGTCAATCTAGTACTACCATGATGGGGATTTTTCCTTCTGATTTTGGTAAACCTGTAATAAAATCCATGGAAATGTCTTCCCAACATTGGATTGTATAGCTATTGGTTGTAGGAGACCCGGAGTCTTGATTGTCTCTCCCTATGTTTTTCTCATCCAACCAATTTCTCCTCCAAACAGTTTAAACACATAACCACTTGTATATAATCTATGATCTAGAGCTCCAACTCAATATACATCAATAAACCCATGTGTGTCCATCACTCTGTCAAATCTTAGTTGTCGGAAATGTGGCTTGTGGGAATATTTTCCATGTAGGATTGGTGGAAACTCTTCCCATAGTCCTATGGGCATAGTTTCCATCTAGGATGAGTGGCCACTCTACCCACAAGCTTGTGGGCGGAGTTTCCACCCACCCTAGATGGAAAATATTCCCAAAGGCCTATGGGAGGAGTTTCCATGTAGGATGGGTGTAAAATGTTCCCATAGTTGTGTGGGAAGAGTTTCCACCCATCCTACATGGAAAATTTTCCCACAGGATTGCGGGTAGAGTTTCCATGTTGGATGGGTGGAAAATCTACCAAACATCCTGTGGGAAGACTTTCCATGTAGGATGGGTGGAAACTATTCCCACAAGAATGTGGGAAGAGTTGGCACCCATCCTACATGGAAAATCTTCCCAAAGAACTGCAGGCAGAGTTGCCACGAGATGGGTCAAAACTCTTCCCACATGCATGTGGGTAGAGTTTCCACCCATCCTACATGAAAACTTTGCCCATATGCCTGTGGAAATATTTTCCATCTAGGATGGGTGGCAACTCTACCCACATGCATGTGGGAAGAGTTTCCATCCTACAAGATTGTAGGCATAGTTGACTCTAGGGTTCGAAAACTTGAGTCCACTATAAAAATGATGAAGAGATACTCAAGTCATGTTTACATTTAACCATTTAAACATTGCTAAAAAATGTATGAATTGAACTATATTTTATGCATCAATGAAACTAGAATCATAGGGCACAAATGATATTAACAATTATGGAATCGAAAGACACCATTTTTTGGCAATTTATGGTGCTCGAGATATAGAAGTGTCCAATGACACTATTTGATACATATTATGCTCAAATAATAAGGCCACATATGAATATAACTAAAGTGAAATAAACATCTTGATAGCATGAAAATGAAATGATAGCATACAATGTGTTGTACAAAAATAACACAATGTTCCATCAATCCCATTGAATATAGGCCATTGAAGATTGGTTCTCACTATTTTTCTTTTTACATTGTCTCTTTATCACAACAATAGTTCTTTTCCTTTGTGTTGGTTCTTTCAGTGGGTTTTTTGAAATAAATCCATCCTCTATTTCAAGTGTAGCACTACTTTTCCCTTGATCATTTCATTTACAATAAATATTTTGTTAATGAAATGTTTTTGTAATAGAAAAAGAATTAAGTTAAGATACATAAAAAATATAGTGTTGATATTAAATACTTAATATTGATAAGTACCACATAACTCGCTAGTAGATGGTTTGGAAAAACTCGCTAGTAGATGGAACACCATTCTGGTGTGTCTCAGTAATAGTGTTAAGTGAAGGGGAAAGCAATGACACTTGAAATTGTTTTCCCTTATTAAAGGATCTTCCATACCGATGTGATTCAATGTAGGCCTCTTCACCATATTTTCTTATTGTCCTTGAATGAGCAAGAAATTTACTTTGCAATCATGAACATAAAAAGGGAAAATTTGAAATTGCTTAAAATCTAAAATGGAAATAAAATGGATACCATGTATACGTAAAAGTGACTTACAGTTGGTTGTGTAGTTACTAATCTTTTAGATTGTTTCACCCATGAGTTAAAAAATTGTTTCACTTGATGAKGAGTCACATTAGAGAAACAATAGGCCAGCTCTGTTGCAGTATCCATATCAATTGTAATCAAACACTTTTCATATTCAAGCCGAAGTTAGTTTTTAATAATTGGAGGGACATATTTTCTTTGTTTTTGTTTCTGTAATATACCTTCTGATATTATCACCATATTAAAAAATCATTCCCTCATCTCATTAACAAGACACATTTTGTCATGGTAAAATGTGTTTCTATAATCTATACCAATGCATCCACTTTGTTCTCCTTGATTGGTATTCAAATTTTTCATCTCCCTGTGTTTACGTTCCATTACCTCATTTCTTAAATGACCCAAGGTATGAGGATGACAATCCTTACTCATATGAATAACATATTACCCTTGAATATTCATGTAAGGAATCATCTCATCTCCTAAAAAAGAGAAACAAAACCAAATCCACTCACTTGCAAGTTGTTTAATCCTACAATGAATGCTCCACATGCTGAGTAAAAATTAGAATCCACCTACTAAATACACGATTTAATTTCACCAATACTACATGAAAAATAATTGTACTTTCCTCATACATAGAGGCATCACATTCTATAGACCCTTACAATTGAAAAGTGTGGAATTCTTTGTAATCCCCCCACGTTCTCACCAACTTTTTGTATTTTTCTTCATTTAGTAGATCTTTAATAACCTAAATTGTAAAATGACTATTACTTAAAAAAATTGAATACCAATAATAATTATATATGTTTAAAAAATTATAGGAGGATTTTGTACATTGCTCCATCAGATTTCCCATAGTTGAGATCCATGTACTCGTTTCTTTTATAATGAATCAATTCCCCAATATTACATGCATCTCCATTTCTTTCTAGCTCATCTCAAAGTTGAATGAACTTTTATTTATCAAGCCCTTAGTTGATTTTTTCTTGTCAAATTCTTGTGCTATTCTCTAAACCTCATGAAACATTTTCAAAACAGTTCGAATTATAGCATGACAAGCACAATATACCAAATTGGACATTAATCTAGGTATTAACTATAATTTCCGACAAGTTAATTTATATATTAACAAAATAATGAATTCTATTTAAAATAAACATTAAGAGGAATTACTAGATGCAATTTCGAGAATTGCTTCACAGTATTCCTTTAGAATGAAATTCCTAACTTTCTTTGTTACCATGGCTCCCAGTCCTTATGAAAATGAGCATGGATAACCGCCTTCAGCCATATTGGTGGAAAAAAAGTGCCTTCAGCCATATTGGCTAAAAAATATAGTTTAATGAGATAGGAAAAGATATAAATAACTCACTACTAAAGAAGGAAATGGCAAATGCACAATTTTATGGGTGTTTGAATTCTAAATGTGCATAATTGATTTCATTTATCCTTTTTAGATTACTTTATGCTTTTGGGGTAGCCCAGTGCAATCCCACGGTACTTTATCACTGAGTGTACATCCTAATCCCATTGACCTACTTTTTGATAATTTGTTAGACAATGATAAAATAATCTTATCTTATTACACAACCTTGTTGCACATGCTCTAAGAAACACAACCACTACCATGAATGCTGACAAAACTCCATCTCCAAATGCCCCATTGGTTAAAAGTAATAGAAATTTTCTGCTAGTTTTTTATGTGACTTCATTTTAATGGCTAAACATACTTTTCCTCATGTTTGTACTTATTGTTAAATTAATTTCTTAGCGGATTCATTCTTCTTTTCTTGCTATTTTCTCTTTTCTTGCAGATTCATTCTTCTTTTCTTGCTATTTTCTCTTTTCTTGGGTTCACAATAAGAATGGCTCCTTTTAAGATAAAATATTAATTTTTTCCTTTTTAGTGTTTACCATGAAACTATATCTTGTGTATATCTTCTACAAAATAATTCTACATTTCTTTCTAATGGTTAAACTCAAAGTTTTTTTTATGTTTGCAAGTTCGATAGATGCAGTTGTAAAATGAAAAGATGTGGATTTTTCAAGGAAAGAATCAATAAAAGTTGTAGCATGCACTGCTTCTAGTTGTTGTTGGAATAATGTAGAAATTAGGATACTTAGTTAAGATCTGCATAACTAAGTTGTTGTGTGCCTATCCAATTTAAGGTTTACTGGTGGTTTCAGATCCACCTTTGTAGGAGCTTATTTCAAGGTTGTTGTGAACACCTTGTGCTATATATATGTAATTGATTTACATTAATCACAACACAAATTATGTGAGCATAAACTCACTGGTGATGTGCCCTTGTGGCCTCACTGTTATATATTTTAATTTGGTATCAGAGCCTGGTCAGAGGCTGAGTAAAGCAGTTTTGTGTAGGAGCTCCATCGTGGAGATTTCTCCTGCTTGGAGGGAGCCAATCGTTGTTGTTGGAGGTGGAAGGAGCTGTTGCTACCCAATTTAGTGAGAGAGGCCATCTGTGTGCTTGTGCGTGTTGTGCGCGTTGAAGGAGTTGTGTGAATTTGGTTGCAGAATCTGTATTGATGCATGTTGTTCACTGTGTGTGAGGGTGCTTGAAAACAAGTACACACAGGTGTAATCGCTGTGAAGAGAGCCATTTTTCGTTTTCTGGAGAGCGTTTGGTGAAACACCGTTGTAGGGCGTGAGCTAGAGAGAGCGCAATCTGTGTCTGCGTGGAGTTGGAGGATATTTCCGTGTGCAGGAGATAGTGGTGAGGAGAGGCGTGACTTGCACATGGAGATGGTGCTGGTGCGTGGAGCTTGAACTGATGCATGTGGCCGAGAAAACGTTTGTTGAGGCGGATCGATGCGCGACCTGCGTGACCTGTGACCGAGCTCGTGTGGAGGAGTTCCCACATTATGTGTGAAGAGTAGCCCCCGAGAAGAGCAACGTGAGGCTTCCATTGAAAGGAGTTGCGTGTGGTCACTAATTTCTGGTGGATGTGAGCGTCATTCTCTGTTTTGAATTTATTGTCCTTTAACCATTGATCGCGAGCTGTTGGAGCGGCGTGGAGTTGAGCGTGGAGTTGAAGATGATCGCTGTGAAGTCTCATATCTGTGTGGAGATTCAATCCTGTGTCTGTGTGTCGCATAGGAGGAACCAGCAATCGCCGTGTATCGCTGGTGCAGTTTCAGCGGGGATATTGTGCGCCTACAAGCTCAACAAAAACCTGGACATTAAGGTTGCCATCGAAGAGAGTTGGTGAACTCCGGTGGCTGGGCGTGGCTAGATGTCCAACTGTTCTCAACCATGGCCAAGGGAAGGAGATAGTGGTGTCGCCTGAGAGAACCCGGAGGGCGTTCTCGATTGGAGAACCCCGAAGGCGTGCTCGATTTGGTAGAGAATTATACTTGCAGTCTTCCTGCCAACAGATAGAAGTGGACGAGGGCTTTCGAGAGGTTTTGGCGTGGACAGCAGGATCTGAACCTGCGCGGGAAAATCCCGTGTAAAGTTGAGAAATTCGAAACCCCGCAAATCGTGTGGAGGACTGAACAACACACTACACGCAACTGGAATCGCTGCTTGTGGATGGTTGTCATCCAGGTTGAAGGATGTTGTCGAGGTGTTGTCGCTAATGCAACCAATGTTTGTTTTATCGCTGTCGTGGAGGAGATACCTGCATTAAGAGTTGTTGTTGTGTGAATTTTTGTATTCGCCTGCGAGCTGGAGCTGGAGCTGGAGCTGGTGTATTTCGCATTTCATGTGTGCTGGAGGAACACTGGATAAAGAGCAGAGGTGCCATGTGACCTTGCTGAAGGAGCCACCGTCTAATTTGTCTCTGCAAGTAGTGATCGATTGTGTGTGATCGATTGTGTGGAGGACATCGTTGTTTTATTGCAAGTATGGTGTGAGCTCTTTGGCTCACTCTTTGGTGTCACCAATCTCGGGGTGTATGATCCCTTCCACTGTCAGTTAAAGTGTAGAGGTGGAGATCGTTGCTCATGGAATTGAAATTGTGGTGTGAGAGCAACACCATTACCAATTGAATTGTTGCTCAACTCAGAATCGATGAGGCAAAGGTGTGAGAAAAATCTTTGATGGAAGTAGAGCCATGAATGAATCCAGTAGAAGGTGAAGTTGTAATGGGTTATCAAATAATATTGAAACCGTTCCAGAGAGAACTAAGACAAGTTGGGAGGAAGAATCATAGGGCAGAGGCAGTACATTTTCCAGATCAGTATGATGTGTTTCCAGCTGTAGAACCTGTTGTTTGCACTCTTTTCGTCGATGTGTGAGAAAAAAGTGAGTGCTTACATGCCTAGTTGGGCTCTGCTAGTCATGACAGCTGTAATGTAAAAGGTTAGAAAGAAAACAACTAAACTATTAACAAGAATTAAACAAAAACTA
>SNQJ01S0123930.1:0-32240 GCA_010110895.2 Picea sitchensis
GGATATGCGAGGGGTTGTATTGAGCAAAAAAATTTAAAATGATAGGGAAAAGATCATGGTTATTTCTCACAGGCAACAAACAATCAACTGTAATGTAAACCAAAGAATATGTCACTGTAATTCGTCCCTGTGATCTTAAACTGTCATAATACAAAGTTTTCTTTAACTGTAATTAAATTTTAGGAACAGGGGGTGGATAATGAATATGGGAAGGTGAGGGGATTGTAATTAGAAAAAAGTGAAATAACGGTAGGGAAAAAGAGCGGATATTGTTTGAAAAATTAATTAAGTAATCCATAAAACAATTATGTATTCAAAACCATTATACTAGCATCAATTAAACAATTAATGTGGTCAATTAAACAATACTGTGTGTTAAAACTTGTTCATTGTCCACATTTAAATCTTCAACCCTTTTAATTAACACATTGTCATCATACTCAAAATCAATATGCCTTCCAAACATCATGTATAAGAATTCTATTTCCTCTCATTTCTTCTATTTTATATTTAAAACAAAATTCCATTGAACACACAGTCATTTGTCTCAACTCTGTTCAGCATCAAAACTTCAACCACTGTCCATAAATTAATTCCTCAAATCAAACACAACCACAATCTCTTTTAAAACATGCCCGATTCCATTCCTTCAACCAATTTAACAATTAAATTGCAATGAAACCATACTACTAAAAAAATCGTGCCCATCTCTGATGGTGCAATAAGACGATTTGATGCATGATATCCATAAATGATACACAATAGACAACCAAGCCACAACTATCAATCTTTAAATTGTAATAATCCCGATTGGGAAATTTAAACACATAGTAACAACAACCATCACTTTGACTTATACTATGTTGTAGGAAACACACAGACCAACACATAACGCAAAATATCATTTATGTGACTGTACATATCCAATTACTTCCGATCAAAACATAACAATGTTGAGATATCGAATCAACTATCATAATAAAAGAATACAACGACTGTATACCAATAATCATTTCTGATTTCAACTGTGTAATCAACCTGATCAAGAGAGATGAGACAACAATCAAAACCACTGTCAACGCTATTCTACCAACTCATGACAGTCAACAAGATATCCAACAGGGTGTAACTGGTTCAACTTATCAAAATCGGGCTCTGAATAACCAAGGGTTCATTCAGCGGAACCAACAAAGGGAGATTGGAGGTCGACCCTATGGACAGTAGCTGAGAAACCCTTGAGACAGCAAGGTGGAACCACACACATTATAACTTTTAGCTTGTATGATAAGGTGACAGTTCGACCTTAGGTAGAAGAGATTATGAACAGGGGAGCAGAGGTTCCTTATTTTCTAGTAAACAACACCGATAACACGTAGGGTATAACCCTTGTGGTTCTTCTCCAACAACCGAATAATGCTGATATAAATGTAGATCTTAAGTAATAGCAACAAACCCTAAAGAAAGCCTCTTGGAATAATAGCCACCATAACCAATTGTGTAGATACCAATAGCATAAAACGAGCCCACGACTAGGTGGAGAACGATATGCAGTGACCCAAAGGTGGTTCAAAAATTACACAGCAACCCATAACAACAAATATGACCTGGTGTGGTTACAAATACTGTGAGGAGATGAACAACAAGTCCAAACCGAATGAAACTCTCCAACAAAAACCCATAGAGACAACAGAGAGACATCACGACTTCCTTCAAACAGAATAGTCAATGAAATCATGGCTTCAACCATCCAATTTTCCATTTGCAACAAATAACACACAGGAAACCATTCCAGAGAAACACCACAAGTTTACACAGTTTCCAGCCTCAAGAAAAACATAGACCAATACGTCACTGAGCCAATATTTATTTCATAAACAGAGCGAGTTCATGGATGGGAGACAAAAACATACCTGTAACCAAATAGCCTTAAAAACGTGAGCTTGGTCGTGCAATTTCTTCCTTGCCTGAATATCAGAGTATAACCACAACGAAAATCAAATGAACAATAACCAAGCTAGGGTGATGGCCAATGGGAGAAGTATGGAGTGACGTGCAATAAATGCACTCGCTTCCATCCTCTCTTCATTCAATTATGTAGTACATGCCAGCCATCCAACATTAATCCATGCCTTGAGACTCGCATACATTTCTTTCCAAATGCACCACCTGATATCATATTAACCATTTCTAAAACATACCATAACGTATATAACATGTGCCCATATAACTCAATAATAATCGCATAGCCACTAACATTGCTAGTTAGGACTAACAATAATCCCTTTAATTTGATTTACACATAGTATAGCACAACATAGTATAGGATAACTCATCTTCCTTGGATTTTTTCATATTGCTTTTATCTCTTGTTATAGCTAACATGTGTCTTGTGCAGGTGCAACATGTAACAAATCATGGCACTAATAGCAATGTAATAACAGTGAATATAAACCATTCATACAATATGGAATTTAAAGCTTAGAGCAATCATAGCTAACACATAATACACATTATCCATCTGCTATCTGTCGTAAATAAAACCAATATTTCACCATCAATCATGTATAACCCTGTAAGTATCATCGAACAACAACATAAAATGTGTAACAAGAATATCTTTGATCCTGCAATCTACAAGGGGGTCCCACGTATTAGTATTATATATATCATTAGCTCATAAATAATAGGCTTTTATCAATTCTTTGTGGGCGAAATCCAAGTTGCGATTTTTATCGTCAACACCCACCATCCCTCTAGATATTTCGATTAGACCCATAATTGTGGAAAATGTTCATATCAATGCTTCATGTTTTGCTGATGAGATATGAGTTTACAAGGCCCTTTTCTAAGAATTTTGTGACATTTTTGCCTGGATTTACGAAGAGATGTATGGAAGTGATCTAGATATTGTTGTACATGAAATTAAGACTTACCTGGATGCTAAACCCGTTCGACAAAGACTTCACCTAGTACATCTATGCAAAGCTATTGTTATTAAACTCGAAGTTGAAAAAATTCTTAAAGCTGGTTTTTTATATCCTATGACTTTGACTGATTGGGTGTCCAATATTGTTCTGGTTACGAAGAAACAAGGCACGATTCATGTTTGTGTGTATTATAGGGATATCCACAAGGCATGTCCCAAAGATAATTACCCAACCCTTTTCATTGACCAGATCATTGACNTGACTTTGACTGATTGGGTGTCCAATATTGTTCTGGTTACGAAGAAACAAGGCACGATTCATGTTTGTGTGTATTATAGGGATATCCACAAGGCATGTCCCAAAGATAATTACCCAACCCTTTTCATTGACCAGATCATTGACGATTGTGCCAGGAATGAAATCTTCTCTTTGATGGATGGTTTCTCCGGTTATAATCAAATCAATATTTTACCCACGGATCAACATAAGACTACTTTTATTTTCCCTTGGGGAACCTTCGCATACCGGAAAATCCCTTTTGGTCTCAAGAGTGTTGGTGTGACTTTTCAACGTGCTATGTCTTATGCTTTTCATGATATTAAGCACATTGTACAACCTTACCTAGATGATTTATCGACGCATTCCATGTGTCACCAAGATCACCCAGCACACTTACGAGCCATTTTCCTACATTTTTTCTATTACCGCATAGGATTGAATCCACATAAATGCATTTTTTTATGTGGAGTCTGGACGAATTCTTGGTTTTATCATTTCTACACATGGGATTAGGGTAGACCCTTTGAAGGTTGAATCTATTCTCAATTTTCCTCTTCCTTCTACCTTATGCCAAATCCAAAATTTGCAAGGGAAGGAAAACTTTTTATGTCGATTCATCCCCAATTATTTTGAACTAACGAAAGGTTTTACTTGAATTCTTAAGAAGGGTCACGATTTTGTATGGGACGACACTGCAAACAAAGAATTTGAAGCTTTGAAACTTGCCTTAACCTGTACACCACTCTTATTTCCTCCCGATTATAATCGATATTATTTTGTATACTTAGTTGCTTCGGACTCTACCATAGCTATGGTTCTAGTCCAAGAGGATGATTCACATGATGAACATGTTATCTATTATTTGAGTTGGAGTCTCACGACCACTGAAACCAAATATATGCATGTGGAGAAATTGGCCTTGGCAGTTGTTCAAGTTGTGCAACGTTTTCGTCATTCTATCTTATTACGCAAAACCACAATCATTTCCGATTGAAACCCTATGCAACACATCCTTACCCAACAATTGTTGGGGGGGAAATACTCCAAATGGATAGTGATTCTCCAGGAGTTTAATTTGGAGTTTGAGCGAGCCAAATCAAAGAAATCTTTGGTTTTTGCTGAGTTGATATGTGACCTTACCTCAACTGAGACAAAAACTGTGGCAGAGGATTCATTTTCTGATGAATCTCTCTTTTTGATCAATTATGACAATATAAGGTATGGAGACATTATCATTTATCTCCAAACCCAAACTTTCTTCCTTGATCTTTTTAGTATAGATCGTTGTCATATTTGGTATCAAGCCTGTCAATACATTATTCTCGGTGATACACTTTACCTTCGTGGTATTGATTCCATATTTTGATGATGTATAACCTATGATGAAGCTAAGAAAGTTGTAAATGATTGTCATTCCAGAGCATGTGGTTGTCATATGTCTGGGTATGCCACTGCCCAAAATATATTACGAGCTAGTTACTTCTTTCCTTCATTGTTTAAGGATTGCATTACTGTAGTTCAGAAATTCCACGCTTGTCAAACGTATAACAATAAGATACGATCACATCCTTCTCCTCTTTACCCTGTAGTTTACATTGGTCCATTCACTAAATGGGGCATTGACTTCATGACATGTAACCCTCACTCAGCTGGGGGGCATGGATACATTATCGTAGTCATGGATTGTTTCACTAAATGGGCTGAGGCGATGCCTACATTTGATAATACTAAGAAAAATGCAGTGTTGTTCATATTCAATCATATCGTTGCTATATTTTGTGTCCCTCAAGCCATCGCCACTGACCATGGTAGTCATTTTTGCAATTTCATGATTTTATGAACTTATCGAGAAGTTGGGTCTTCCACATGAAAACTAAACACCTTACTATCCATAGGCCAATAGCCAGGTTGAAACAATCAACAAAGTTCTCACTACTATGCTTTGACGAATGGTAGAAATTCACAAGTCAATATGACACACCATGCTCTTCTCAGAATTATGGGCCTATCGAACATCCGTTAAATCTTCCACAGGGTTCGCACCTTTCCAGTTAGTATGTGGTATCAAAGCTATACTGTCGATTGAATGTGAAATCCCATCTTTGAAACTAGTTGTCGAACTTCTCCCTAACACCTTAGTCAAAGATGAACGTCTCTTGTATTTGATGCAATTAGACGAGACTCACTGTGATGATACCTTAGTCATTGAAACTAATAAAAAACATGTCAAAGATCAATACAACAAGCATGAAAAACCACGTGTTTCTGAGGGTGATTTAGTTCTCCTTTACAAACAAGAGAGTGACTTATTAGGGGACGGTAAATTCGAGCCCATGTGGTGTGGCCCTTATATCATTAAATGAGTGTTGGAGAAAGGAGATTATGAGCTGGTAGATTATGATGGAATTCCTTTGAGTCAAACCAGAAATGGGCTTTACTTGAATAAGTATTGTGCTTAAACTATTTTTTCATGAGTGCTTTGTATTTTTAGTGTATCATACTCTAGTGTGCTTTTTTCATTTTTTGTTTCGCCTTTCAGCTGCTTACCTTGCATTGTGCTTGGTTTCTAGATGTCGGTGTCTTCACTACCCTATATTGGCTTTGTTGATGGTTCTAGTTGCAGTACTCAAAACCTAGCATTTGATGCATGGGAAATCTATGCACCTACGGATGATTTGATCAGTCTACACGGTGTTTGCCTTGGTCGTGCAACTAATAATATCGTGGAATACAGTGCAGTTATCAAGTTATTAACTGACGCCATTTCATTTGGCATTCGTCATATTATTGTACGACTAGATTCACAGTTAGTAGTGTTGCAATTGAGTAATGTTTATTCCATTCGAGGTCCTACATTGTTACGGGTATACTTAATAATTCACCTCTTGGAAAGACATTTTGATTGTATTGAGTATCAACATATTCCTAGATGTCTAAACACATTAACAAATTCTTTGGCTAATTATATTTTAGAAAGACATTTGTGCCATTTATAAATCCAAACACACATTTAAAAAGACTAGTAAGTCGGTAGGAACTTTATATTAATACATCAAAAGTTACAAAAAGTGTTTGTACTAAGACCAAAATGTCAAAATAGCGAAGCTCATGGCTTCATATACATAAGCATCAAGGATGTTTCTCATTGTAACAAGCATCTTCCCATGCCACTCTACGGAGCATTCGACCAATAAATGTTGATATGCCAATTGTATGGCGTTGGTAGCACCGAGGTAAATCGTCCATCGTTATGTCAGGGATGTTCATGGTTAATCCCTCTAGGTTCTGTTTGATCTCCTCGAGATCCTCAGTAGCCACCCCTCGACCCACCACAATGCATATATCTCCCCATCTCTGAATACGAGATGATCCTGGAGGATGATAAGGCACCACATCTACATTGTTAAGAGCACTTGATTAGTCTTGGATAAATGACAAAAAACAAATTATAATTAAAATACAAAAAACATGATATAATGAAAAATCTCTTCTTACCTATGTCTCCCCACTGAGATCCCTCCAATTCAGGGTCCCCACATAAGTCGTTTTCGGCGTAAGCATAGTCCTCAACCATAATTAGTTGATCTCTCAACCACTGGAAGAAATATTCATCATATTTGACGATTGACATGCCACCATGACGAACCATCAAATCCACCCATATTTTCATCCAAGGATCTTGTGGAGCGGGTATTCCCCACTCCACCTATAGGAATAAGACGTGGACCCTCTTCGGGAAGAAGGATACCAAAATGGACCCATAGCCAAACTGTTTCAACTGACCATTCTGACACTTTTTCAGTTTTTTCTTCATATTCTTCAAAAGACCCTCACACCAATTGAAGACCTGAGCCTCCATACACTCTATAGCGTACTGAAAGTGGATTTGTAAATACATGTGGGGAGCCACACTCCCTGCCATCCGGGTGATAGTGTAGAGGATATTTCTCAATGGTAAATCTCGAATATCCCTAATGGAAACCTTACCAGTATGCTTTTTTGTACCTGGCATGCAGTGATGTGCAACGTAATAGTCCATAGGTTCTCCTCCACCCCTGCTTCCTGAGAGTGATATCCGAGAGCCTTTGCAAGATAACCCCGTCAAAAAGTAAATGTCATCTATATTCAAGGTAAGTGTATGCACACTCACGTGAAAGTTTTGTTCATTGACATCCCACATGTGGACTAGGTACTCCAATAGCCTCCATTGGGCTCTCATGCCCTGAACCTTGAAATATTTGAGCAAACCACACTCTCGAAGTTCCATGAAAGTGCCCACGTCCTTCCCGGAAAATTAGTCTTATTCCTCATGCTCAATTTCCCTCCACTCGATCATATTGACTTAGGAAAACATTCCAAACAACATCAAAGGATGATTAGATTCATCAAAAATCAAAACTTGGAAGTATTCCTAACTCATTTTATTTTTTCAAAATTTGAGTTGCGGTCGTCACAGTGGATTTCTTTTACACAGAGTGATGTCGTCGCACCCTGTTCATGTATCCCCTGTGGCGATTTGGGATCGTCGCAGTTCACGATAGTGTGAGACTGCGACAATCTCAAAGCGTAATGACTCCCAAAAAATCGACCATAACTAAAAAATAAACCATTTAAAATGAAAATTTAAACCATGAAAAGAGAAAGGGGAAGGAGAATACCTTTTTTACAGAAGCGGTTCAAGAAATGGTCCACCAGGTGCTCTAGAACCGTCGCTTGAATTTTGGAAGAAAATGAGGGTTTTGGGCACTATTTGGGTGAAATTGCAAAATGGGCTATTTTGGCCTATTTTATTCACTTTTTACCATTTTAATTGCAAATTAAATTAATTTTTGAATATTTTTACCTATGCCCTAAGTCTAATGAACTTTGCAAAGTGTATCTATTATAGATTGAAGGATCTAAGGATGGGATGATTGACATGCATCCTCGATTTTTGGTCGTTTTTGTGTGTTTTTCTTATGTACATATACTTTTAGGGTTTTTTAGGAAAAACTCTGAGAACGGTCTTAATTGTTTCTCACACTTGTGAAACCATGAGAGTGCAATTGAGTAACCTTTTATAGTTTTTTTGAACTCACATTGGTAATACGAAAAACGAACCCTAAAGAGTATCCTTTAATCTCTTTTCAAGCTCCCTAAATACGAAAAGACAGTCAAGTGACCTTGTTCTTTTCACGCTCGTAAAATTATTTGAAGAAAATGTTTGATGAGCGGTAGATGATCTCTTTTTCATTCTCGTCATACTAACTTACGAAAAAGGACATTTTGGATTTTTCTTTAAGTGTTTTTCAGACTGTTTAAACATGAAAAACACTTGAGTTTTCTTTCTTTGGACTCTTAAAACAAGCATCGAAAGGCCCATATGGGACTGAACCACTCCTTCCTAGGGTTCGTTAAAAACAAAATGAGGGACTCATCTGAAGGATGAGATTACATTAAAATCATATGTTATCCTCCTCAATCTAGCATAAAAATAAAGAGGTACTCGCTAGAAATGGTGGGGGAAGATTCAGAAAGAAATGTGTATATGTATTTGTGTTAGTGGCAGTAAAGTCGCTCTTGAACACGACACCCCCCTTCATCACTGTATTTAGGCTTGTAAATCCATTTGTCTCTCATTTGACCATCCACAAGTCCATATGTTGGGTCCTTCTTGAGTCAATGTTTCCAATACAATTGTCATGTCATTCATATGTTCAAGACAAGTCAAACCTAAACAAACCTTCTATCAAGTCGACCATCTACAGTTCTAAATTTTATACCATGTCAGCCTTCCTTGAGTCAGTTTAGAATCACTTCATACTATGATCTACTTCAAATCTATTACATATTTTGTGTCATTGATGGGGGATACATTAAGGCCCTCCTATGATGAGTCTTTTCCTGTCGACTTCAACTCATTATCCGAGAACAATACTTAGAAATCATTTAGTACCTTTGAGCCTACATGCCTCAATGGTAGGTTTCCTTGCTTTCAACAGTGGGTTCACATCATTGGCCCCTGATTGGAAGAGTCCATCAAGTGTTTGACTTCAACTCATTCATTCACATTCATTGGATTGTACTAGAGTACCTTGGGATTCATTGACATCAATGGTGATTTCCCTCACACTTGTTAATGGTTTTCATTAATGACCAGTAATCAAGTGGTTTCTACCATGTTCATCTTCGACACCTGTAATCACATGGACAGATTATTACTTCGTGATGATGGAAACGAAGACCTTGGATGTCACCATATCGGTCCAAGTTGTGATGTGAGTATTCATGAGTTTGTACTAACACATAGATCCACTATGTATGTCTCGTGGCTATGTCCAAATTTGAATTCTTTAAGAGCATAAATCCACAGTGTATTTCTCGTGGCTATGCTAAATCATGATGGCATGGATCCACAGTGTATGTTTAGTGGCCATGAATCACTTGAAACTTATGATTAGAGTCACTTGTGTTCTGAGTATGGGAATGCCTACCTCAAAAGATGGTATATTATTATGTGGATGTTCGATTGTTTGGAGGTTCCCAACTGATGTGCTCCTTGTTTTCCACACACACATTCTACAAAGTATTTCAGTTGTCACATGTTCCAACTTCATTCTTTGGGGGTCATTCTGTTACACATTATTTTTTTCACCCCAGTGATCAACTGACAATATGTGCATGACTTACTTCCATGTTCCTTGAAAACACAAAAAGAGACTTTCTCCATGAGAAAAATTGATTATCTTTTTTCCCTTAAAAACTATGTCAAAGGAGATCGTCACACCCTGCTCTATGGTTGGGGTGTGACAATGCTTGATCATCACATGTTGCACCAAAAATGGATTGCGGTGTCATTGCAGGATTCCTGTCCATAGGGTGCGACGATGCTTAAACAAGACGAAAAGTGAAATTCACGAAGGTTCTAGAAGGGAATATTATAGAAGATGAGGTGGCCTCTGATCGGTTTAGATTTTGCTTTCTTCTCTGATTTAGTGGGATCATCCTAATATCCTCATCCATACCTCTTTCACCCTATATAAAGAGGGATCTATTATGGAAAAGGCTAAGGCTTGCTTATGCATGAAGAATTCTGCTATAGATTATACTTGAGATAACTTTGGTTTATCTCTCTAAGTCAGATTGTGGACCTTCTTCATAAAAGGGATTGGAGAAAAGGTGTGTGTGTTGAAGAAAAGAGCCATTGGAAGGGACCTTGCAACATCAAGACATGGGTTGTATTCTCCACTTTCATTTAATATAATGCAACAATACATTTCTTCCCTATAAAAGTGTCTTTACTTTTATTGTATAACTCCTTGATCTTATACATAGAATTCATTGGAATATATATATATCGTAGTTCTCTCGCTTTGTTGGTTTGTGCTTCTTAAACAGGTTCACCATCCCACAAATAAAAATATGGAGTGACAAGGACAAAACTAGCGAGGATCAAATGTCATTTGTCCCTCTCTAAACTAGTTTACATGACAATGAAGTCTAAGGTGAAGTTTATATTATGCTCTGTTTTGTTCTAGCTTCTTGTTGAAGTTAGGGAGATTAGTTTGTGTCCGCACTTACCGATTTTTTCGATACACTTTTAAAGAAGGTGGTCTCATTTTTTTGGGATGAAGCAACAAAACATTCTTTCGAAACATTAAATAAATCCTTGGTTTCGACTCCTTTGTTGAGTCCCCTAATTATAATCGATATTTTTTGTTATATTTGGTGGCAACTGAATCCTCAATTGGCATGGTCCTGGTGTAGGAAGATGATGAGATCCAAGAGCACATCATCTACTACTTGAGTCATGATTTGTTGGGTCTCGAACTTAAGTACTCTCATGTCGAGAAACTGGCCTTGACAACATTTCATGCTATTTAGTGTCTTTGCCATTACATTATGTTACGTAAGACAACTTTCATCGCCATTTTTAATCTATTGTGACATGTTTTGACTCGACAAGTTGTCGGTGGGAAGTACAACAAATGGATTTTGGTCCTTCAAGAATCTGACTTGGATTTTGCCACAGCGAAATCTAAGAAATATTTGGTCTTCGCCGAATTAATGTCGAAGTTTCCAATTGAGAATGAAAAAGGAAAAGTCATAGACTCATTCCTTGATGAGAACATATTCATCATCTCTTCTTCTGACCCTTGGTACAAAGATATCCTTATATATCTCAATATTTGAAGTTTCCCTCACACTATTCATGAGATGAGCGACGACAGATTCATCACATGGCTAAAAACTATCTCATTATCGCTGACACATTATATTAATGAGGAGTAGAATCGATCCTCCATCATTGTCTTACTCATGAAGAAGTTGAAGTAGTATTAAATGACTTTCATGGTGGAGCAGGTGGCGGTCATCTCTCAGGGTTGGAAATATCTTAGAATATTTTGTGGCCTGGTTATTTATGGCCTATGATCTTTAAGGATTATATTGAGGTGGTCAAGAAATTCCATCCTTGTCAATTTTTTGCAAAGAAGATGCGCGTGCACCCTGCTCCCATGTTTCTCTTCATTACCGTCAACCCCTTCACCAAGTGGGGGGTATATTTTTTGACATGCCACCCAAATTTGTCTAGGGGGAATCGTTACATCATAGTGGCCATTGGCTACTTCAATAAGTGGGCTAAAGCCATGCTGACATTTGTGAATGATGGTGAAACTGCCACACTTTTTTGTTTTCAATCAGGTTATTGCTAGGTTTGGGGTTTCGAGGGATATTTTCACTGACCATGGAAGTCACTTTAAAAAGCGCATGATGTCAGAGTTAGTATCAAAACTAGGTTTTAGGCAGGAGCACTCGTCTCCCTACTATCCTCAAGCTAACAATCAGGTTGAATTCATTAAAAAATATTTAAAAATGATATTGAGAAGAATGATCAACTCAACTAGATTGAATTGGCATTTGATGCTATATCCAACATTATGGGCTCACCAAACCTCAGTTACGACTGCAATTGGTTTCTTTCCTTTTAAACGCATCCATGGAGTTGAGGAAGTCTTTCCGATTGAGTTTGAAATCCCTTCACTCAAGATCGTTGTCAATCTCCTCCCGAATACGACTCAACTCAAAGAACGTCTCATTTACCTTGAACAAATTGACAAGCATCGTCGAGATGTAGCAATGGAAAATGAAGCACATAATAAAATAATCAAGTTTTTGTATGACAAGTTAGTTCATCCTAGGGTTTTCTATGAAGGAGACCTTGTCTTAGTTTATGACCAGGATAAGGATGCCCTCGGGGCAGGAAATTTCAACCCTATGTTGTACAGTCCATTTATCATGCAATGAGTGTTGGAAAAAGGGTCTTATGAGCTTGTTTATTATGAGGGGAATGTGTTTTCAGAGCCCAGAAATGGGCTCTACCTAAAAACATAATTTGCTTGAGCCTCATAGCTCAAGTGGTGGTTCTTTTGTAAAAAATGTTTATTTTTGTACATAGATTTGCTTAGTAGTTTTGTGTCTTTGCATGTTAGTAATTGTTGTGTGGAAAATGCCTGAAGAATTGTCATTTTATATTGGATACGCAGATGGTTCTAGTCACCATTCTCGGAACTTGGCTTCCGTGGCTTGGGTGATTTATTCACCTACTAGATAGCTAGTGTCTACTGGAGGTGTGTGTCTCAGAGAAAATACCAATGATGTTTCCAAATATAAAGTCATTATTGAGATTTTATGAGATGCTTTGTTGCATGGCATTTGATTCCTTTAGGGGTTTTTAGACTCTCAATTGGTGGTATCACAGTTGAATGTTCTATACAGGATCCACGCTTCGATTTTGTTGCATCACTTCCTTAGGGTACGCCTTTTGGAATGATCATTTGAATTCATTACTTATGAGCATGTTTCTAGGCATGCTAATCTGGTAGTTAATGCCTACACTAGTTATTTTTTATATTGCCATTTGTCTCATTAATCACATAAGCACATTCTTCACACATGCAAATATTTCTCATTTCCAAGTAAAAATACAAAAGTAATGCACAAAAATAGATATGTGTGTGTGTGTGTCCAAAAAGAGGTCCATAATACAAAATCTTGGGCTACTAACCCTAAATTTATATCAGTACAAAATGGTGCTCTTGACACATAATAGTCTAGGCCTAATGTCGATGAACCCTATCATAGCAAAGTATGCCGTTAGCTAGAAGCCAAAACATACAAACCCATGTCTGAGGTACTCTGACTACATGAAGTTGCATCTCGACAGGTAGGTCATCTATAGTGGCCATGGTGATAGAGCATATCAGGGCCTCCAGGTTCCTTCCCACACTCTGTAGAGTCCTTGTCACATCCTTGTTGGGCTTGGCCTCCTCTCTGCCCCAACGACTATGTCGTGGAACGCCTGTTGGTCTCACTAGTGCTCTTTCTTCACATTTGAAGAAGAACAAGTTAATACTATGCATCTCACCAAAAAGATAGAATTCTTTCATTTGTACATATAATATATCATCAAAAACTAAAAATTAAATAACATAAAATAAAAATTACCTATATCCTCAAGCTCGTCATCAGGAGGAATGATGATGTCAAGATCATGGGTATAGTCAATCCCGACATATGGATAGTCCTCGATAAATGGGACCTGGAACTCCCACCAAGAAAAGAAGTCATCATCAAATGGGTTAGACATTTTTCCTCCTCCTAGACGGTCCAACAACTCGGTCCATCGGACCATGGCAGGACATGGTCGTAAGTGTCATCGAATATGAGTCCTTGGGATCATCCTAGACACCCTATCAAAGAATAAAGTATATAGGATGCTACCAAACCCAAAGTTTTTGGTCTTCCACAACTTGCAGTCAGTAAGTTGAGCCTTCATGGACGAAATCATGTGGAACTCCAATCAAACATAGTAGGTCTCAAACACTCGACACCATGTTGCATTTGAGACTGTGAAGATAGATGTAAAGAGCTTGACCCCACGATGCAAACTATGGTGTACAATATCACCTTTAAGCTCATGTTGTGATTTGTTTGATTGACACTTTTGAGCCCATTTTCTCTGAGCCATCCTTGCAGTACTCATTGATATAGTCATTGATGGTCCGACCACCTCCTTCACGGGTTGTGAAGTTGGGAACTTGACCTCTTCGGGACAAACCAGTGATAAAGTAAATGTCCTCAAACGTGATGGTCAAGGACTGCCCACCAAGCATGAATGATCTGTGTTGGGGTGTCAGTAGTCAATGAGAAGGTTTAACAATATTCTTTGTGCTCGCATGCCACCAATTTTGAAAAATTTGTACATGCCACATTCTCAGAGCGCTTGTTTGGAATCGTCATCATCAAATACAGCTCGATCAACTTCCTCATGCTCACATTCCCTCTAGTGGATAAAATGCATATGAAGATTTATTTGATAACACATGTGGATATCCATGCCTGGTGTTTCTACCAAGTGTGGACATATGTGCCTCACTTTGAGTAAACCCATAGACGCATAGATACGTGAGAAAAAAGGGAGGGCTAACCCTCCAATTTTCATGAAAATTTAAAATTAAAAGGATGAAAACAAAGAGAATGGGATGAACACCTACTTGGTTCAGACGACTCGTGATTTTGTTGCCCAAGATCCATCAATATCCAAGTGAAGTTTTAAGGGTTTTTCCAATTTTGAGTTAATTTTAGTTTAATTGGTGAAAATGAAATGGTAAAATGGTAAACATTGATTTATTTACACAATTTTAAAACCCACTTTCCATAGTTTTTATTTTTTCCATTAACTAAATTAATGTCAAACTATGTTGTAGTGTTGTGGTTGCCATAACAGGTTTATAAAGCTATATTTTGGGTACTTGTTGGTCCTTTACTCTGTTAACCAGGTCGTTTCAAGACTCTGGAAGGTGATGTTTATGTGTAACTGGAATTTAGAGTAGGTCTCACACACCTCCAATATTTTCATTAACAATCACCATTTCTTCCTTAACCCAAAGTCGATCCCATTAACTTACAACAAAAGCCTTTCTTTTTGCTCATAATCTCGTTTTGTTGATGGTAGAGCCTACCTTCCACGAGCACCCTAGTTTAGAACCCCTTATGTATTCTTGAGCTCATGCTACAAGATTTGTTAGGCTTGGGAGTCCTATTTAGTCTCGCCATGACATTGTGTATGAACTTCATTCTTCTTACTCAATCTTATTTTGGATATTACCTATAGTAATCCCTTCATTATGGAGTCTCAGTTAAGCTCTTTTCAGACTCCTTAAAAATGAAAATATTTTTGAGTGAGCTTGTTTTCTTTCAAACTCGTTAAATGGATTTGAAGGGACGTCTATTGGGTGTAATTTTACCCCTTTTTTTAGACTAAATGGACTAATTAAGAAATATTTCTCATTGGTATTGTTTTACACTTTTTCAGACTTGGGAGACTAAAGTTACGAAAAATAACACGAGGTTGAGTTCCAATTGCATTGCATATTGATTTTTCATGCTTTTAGGCCTAATGTCGGCTTCAACATGCTATTTTTGAACCCATTACTTATGCATTCCTATCGGTTCCCAACCTTGCAATTTATGCATTTGCAACTCGACACCTTAACCCTGAGGAAACTTTCCTCGAGTGTCCTTATCCTACACATGCTTCCTCACATTGAGAATAGGTATGTTCCTTGCACTATGGAACTAGTTTACCTACCCACGACGCTCATTTAATCCACTGTACTATAGTGTTCTTGTATTATTTTTCAAGCTTTAATAATATGAAAAAGACCGAACAAAAAAAAAAAAAAAAAGGGGGGTGAAAGAGTCTATCTCTTTTGTGGGAAGTAGTTTTGTCGCCCTTGAACAAAGCACAATCTTGAGTTAGTATCACATCATTTTGGGTATATTATGGATTTAGGATATTTTTTCTCATTATTGAGTTTATCTCCCTCGGTTGGTTATACTTCCAACCATATGGAGGATATTTTGATGCCTTATGTGTCACAAATGTATCCCAGTTTATAATCCATGTTGCCTAAGTCACATAATATTTCATATTTTTGTTCAAGGGAAGTTTCAACCTAAGTTTTACATTCTACAGTTAGTCTCTGACCATGCATTTCGACCTTCCCGAGTCAGTCAAATCTGTCTAATCATCAGAAGTATCTCTTTTATTTACTCATGCTAGTATAGAAGGTCCCCATTGACTTCTTGTTGGCGGGTATAATCTTATTGAATCTGACACATTTCTCTGAGAGTATGACCTAGAGTTTCACCTTGGGCCTATTTCCATTATTGATAGGTGACCTTGCGCTCAACAAATAACAAACCATCATTGGTCACTGACTGAGTGGTTTCCCTTGTGTTCGACGTTAACAAAAATCATCACACATAGGGATTTGTGTGGTACCTTGGTTTACATTTGACCCCATTGGTGGATTCCTCATCTTTTTCAGTAGTCTCCATCATTGGCTACTATATAGAGAGTCTTTGTTGTGAACTATTTCCACCTAGAGCATGATGGAGTCGTACCTCGGTGTGGTCCTTACAATATTTTCATCTGAGTCCTTCCAAATGTTTGGCCTTTTGCTACCCCTCATGCTAGATGATGGAGGATGACTTAATGCCTTCCTTCCAACAGATCTCTTCCTATCGACTTTGGCACATATTGATCTTGGATAGGGATATAGAGTCATATTTGGTACCTTGGGGCTTGCATTCATCAGTGGTAGGTTCCCTCTCTATTCACAGTGGGAATAAATCAATGTCCCTTATCGATATATTCTACCATATGTTCGACTTCAGCTCATTTATTCACACTTGTTAGATTGTACCATGGTGCCTTGACACCCATTATCATCATCGATGGGTTGTCTCACATTTTTTAACGATATACACTAATTACCAATAATCAAATGGTGTCCCATTGTGTTCGACCCCAACACATTTATTCACATAGTGTATACTCGTAATGCGATGGATTATTTTGAAGACTTCAGGTGAAGTACAAGTATCTCATCTTTTGTGCTCCTACTTGACATATTGTACCAATACAAAGGCATTGGTACTTGTAGAGGATCAACTTGTTCACTCCATTGGTCCCATATATCCTCTGTTTTTATTTTGATACATAGCTCCACTATGTATCCATTCGTCGCTATGATCTACTTTCACATGGATCCACTATGTATTCCTCATCGCCACGCTTGCTAATTCATATATACCACATGGATCCACTGTGTATTGTTCGTGGACATGGTCATTTCTCATATGTTCATATATTCCATGGATCTGAAGTGTATTTGATTTGGCGACCATGCTTACATCACTCCTAAGCATGGGTATGCATGACTTGGGAAGAGAATACTCTTGATTTTGGCTGACGGTCTATGTTTTTAGATAAGTTGTTTGGGAACCTTCATGAGTTTACTTCATTGCATCCTCTCCTCTCAGAGTTATAATGTGTTTCGGAAATCATTTTTCCCTTCTGACCTCACACATTAGGGGCCATCTGTTATAGCACAAATTTCCACACCTATGCATTTTTTACATGGCCTTACCATTTTCCCTAGCTTGCTAAGAAAAATCCCAAAATTTCCTCATCAAATTTACTTAAGAAACTTGATTTTTTCTTATATACGTGGGTTTCCTTTATGCAACATGCATACATTCGTGCCTTGCAAGCTTGCAGCCCGTAGATGCCCTAAAAAATGATGAAAAATAAAACATTTCCACAATTTCGGGCATGTTTTCGGTTGGGATCGTTTCCCAATGTCCCTAATCCCATACTAAACATAATTCAACCTCCCCAACCTCTTTGGGATGGTATTAAAGCACCATTGAGGGAAAATATGAGGACAATTCTGATGGTGAAAGGTTATGTTGTTGATATTTAACAAGCTTCCCTAATCCTTTCATTCTCTAAGTAGCATCCCCTAACCTAGAAACTCATTTTCCATTGTTCCTTGTTCTCCTATATAGCCATAAGGTGTTTTCATATCCTTATTGGGTTATCTAAGAAAGAACCTTGCTACTAAGTTGATGCTCGAAGGACTTGTAGAGGAACCCAGGTAGTTGGCTCCGAAGCAGTGCCGAAAGTTGAACCAAGTTGTAACCAAATTTCACATATTGTTAACAATACAAGAGTTTTCTTTCCCTCCTATATTTTGTTCATTGTAATGTTATATGTTGTCGTTGTTCATATATGCTTTGATTTATATACATAATATATGCTACTTGAACCTATAACTATGTTGCTACAACATTATCTTGGTTTCCTATTGCAGGCTAGTTTCGAAAGAGACCAGGAGCGCTTCAAGAAGCAGGAGAGGGGATTCAACATCAAATGAAGGGTTTAGGGTGCAATTATTCTCCTTTTTCCTTCCCTTCTCTCTCCTAGTAAAAAGTGGTTATTTCTTGTTTGCATCCTTGTTTGTGAGGGTAGATTTCATTCTTCTTAATTCGGTCTTGCTCTGTTGTGACTTGACCCAAGGTCATAAGGGAAAAATTCCTTAATCAATAATCCATCCCTAATGGCCTCTTCTTCATGTTCATATCCAATATCCTAAGCCCATAATATCATGCCCAAGGGAAACACATGATACATATTTTGAATCTTTTCGTGCACATGTCAACAACATAATCCCATTACTCTATTACATTAATTATGTGCGCCTTCATGCTATAAGGAGTGTATCAAAGGGTTCCATCATTCTAGTTAAACCAATTATAAGTTGTTTTTTCTAAGTTTGTTTTTCTTCTAGAGGGTCATTGCCTCTCCAAGTCATGCCTTACCTTGATTTGATGACCTTATAAGTTTTAATGTATGGGACTTCCTATAAATATATTTTAACATTAGAGTTTTTCCGTAACTTCATTCTTGGTCTAGCATACATATGGAGAGATGAGATTCATGTCTAACTTCCATGTGCATACGTGACATGTTTATAGGTGCTTCTATAATACACTTAGTATCATACATGTTTAAGAATTTGAGGTCTAAAAGTTACGATCATTAATCCCATTGTATTTATTTATTTATTTCATAGACATGATATTAAGCCTCATGACATATGTTTTAAATTTCACCTTAATAATCAACCATACATATTCCTATGCATAATTTTATACACTTCCTACAACTATTATGAAAATTAAGAAGAGGAGAGATGAACAAGAATAAAATGAAACCTATAGAGATCTAGGGAGATAAGTTCCAAATATATTTTCCTCATGTGTCACTAGTTCTAATGCACTCCACTTAGGGGTTTCTGTGATTTCTTGCATTGACTTAGGCCTATATTGGATCACATGTATGTCACCTAGAGTGGTCATGAGGATTGTTGGCACAAGGACAGACCCATGGTTCAGCTCTAACAACGCACCAACAATCCCTAACTACTAGCCCTTTCAGCAACACCTGCGAAGCAGATGCAGTCTCACCCAAAGTAGCGATAGGGGGTTGCAGGACACGAGTGTCTACAACCAGAGGAAATGCAAAGTGGATCCAGGGTGACTCACACTCATAGATCTAGTTATTCTTTACCGACTTAATCCTACTTCACACAATATATCTCAGATCTAACAAAACAACACTATAACAACATATCAAATGATAGAGATAATAAAAAACAATCACACATAACACCAAGATATACGTGGTTCACCCTCTCTCTAGGGCTACATCCATAGAACTGTGATTCTTGATATTATAGGAAAACATATAGTTTTATCTATGCTCTTAGCTTGCAGATCTCTCTCTTCTTCTCTCTCTTTCAATCCCCTCCCTGTGCACCCAGCTGCAAGGTTGATCTTAGCACCCAACTGAAGATCTTACAACACAGACTTCTCTCACCACACAATACCTCTCTCTCAACAATAACAACAATCACTCATCATAACATAATCGAACCCATGCCAGGTCCTCTTGACCTTTATTTATACATTACAATGACTCTTGGACAACCTTAGGCCAAAACCTAGGTGTCAAAACCCTAAGTACCAAAACCCTAGGTATCTAAAACCCTAGGTAAACTTGACCCATGTTTTTCGGGCTTCGCCAGCCTATCCTTTCTTCTTTCCCGCAAGGTGCTCCAAAGCATCCATTAGTGGCTTTTTCCGCTTACAGAGTTGTCCACGACCCATCTTTCTTGTTGATCTATCTTCCTCTATCTCCTCGTCCAACGACTTGCTTTCTTTTAATTCACTCTGTATTTTATGCTCTTTTGGTCACTTCGACCCAATCTCAGTCAATGTGCTTTCCACGCAGTTCGTACTTCACGCTTATTCCTTAACCTTTGTTTTATTTCATGACCAAGGGCCAACAGGCCCCCAACACTCACATGTGACTCTTCCCGAGGCACTTCAGATCCAAACCTACTATTTTTCTTCATCTTCAGACTGCGTGGGGCAACCTGTGATTTCTTCTTTGTCCCTCCCTTCTTTGTGCATACTCTATTTTCTGTGTCTGGTACCCAGTTTCAACTACACCTAGTACCTAGACCCTTCTTCTCATGCTTTTACTAAGAGTTGTGAGGCAGTTGGTTGTCATAGTATAATTTTAATCGACTCTTGTTCACTAAACCTTCCTTCCACTCTCCATTCAGTTTCTTCAGCTGCCCAACTCCTCCTTTTGTAACATATGCGACCTCAAATGGCCCAATACAATGTATTTTGAACTTCCCTGGATACTTCATGAACTTGTTGTCATATACCAATACCAGATCTCCTTGCTTAAAGGATTTCTTCTTGATATGTCTGTCATGGTAAGCCTTTTATCATTCCTTATGTACTTGCTGATGAAATCCTGCAACAAATCAGTGTTCTTCTAGTTCTACCAACTTCGTAAGCCTCTCTTGAACAATGCCAGTGTCATCCATATCTGTGAATGTTGCAATTCTGAGACTAGGAACCGAATATTCCATAGGGACAACTGCTTCTAGACCATAAACCAACTTAAAGGGAGTCTGCATTGTCAGCTTCTTGCAAGTAGTTCTATAGGCCCATAGCACAACCGGTACTCTCAGATCCCAGTCATCCCTGTTCACACTGTAAATATTCGTCAGCGTTGTCTCGAAGATCTTGTTGAAATATTCGACCGTCCCATTCACTTGTGGATGGTAAGGAGTACTCTTTTGATGGTGGACTTCAAATTCCTCAGTCAAAGCTTCAACAACCTTGTTAATAAAGTGTGTGCCTTGATCTCTCATCAGGGTCTCCGAGCATCCAAACCTGGTTATGATATCATCAAATATAAATCACACAGTTGTATTTGCACTATAGTCCTTCACTGCTCTTGCTTCTACCCATCTTGTCAAATAATTTTTCGTCGTGATGATGAACTTTCCTGGTGGGTTAATAGGTCCCACAAAATCAATGGCCCATTTATCAAATGCCTGTAAGGTCAGTTGTGGTGCTAAAGGCATCTCATCTCTTGTGGAAGGTTTCCCAACTCTTTGGCATACATCGCAGGCTTTATAATATTCCTTAGAATCTTTATGTAAGGTAGGCCACCAGAGGCCAGCTCTAAGAACCTTCTACATTGTTAATTTCCCTACGTAGTGTCCTCCTATGATGCCTTCATGTGATTCTACCAGAATCAGTGGCCTCTATACCTCCATAACACATCTCCTCGGGATCTCATCAGGTCCCATCTTGTATAGCTTTCCAGCTATAAGTGAAAAATTTGTAGCGTGAACTACCATTTGTTTCTTCTGGGTGATTGTATATTCATGAGGTGCCATTCTTGTTGATATAAAATGTACTATCTCGGTGAAGTGATCATCAACCCTTCTAATGGCCAGAAACTTTGCATCTGGTAGTGTATCCTCCAAACTAGTAGGTTCCTCTCCATTCTCCAACCTAGAAAAGTGGTCAGCTCCCTTGTTCATTCTCCCTGGCTTGACTACTATTTCAAAATCATATTCCTGGAATATCAATAACCATTTTCATATCCTTCCCCCCAACACTGGCTTGTTGAATAGGTATTTCAATGCAGAGTGATCAGTGAACATCTTAAAATGTCCTCCCAACAAGTAGTATCGAAACTTTTGCTGCGCGTACACAATGGATAAACCTTCTCTCTCAGTGGTAGTGTAGTTTATATCAATTGTAGATAGCTTCCTGCTAGCAAAGGATAACGTATGGTCAATATCTCCTGCTCCTAGTTGTGATAACACTTCTCCTAGTGCAATAGATGAAGCATTGACATGCACTTGAAATTCTTTGGTTTAATCTGGGAAGACCAAAATAGGCGTAGTAACCATTTTTTGTTTCAGTGTGTCAAAGCTTTACTGGCATTCTTTTTTCCACTAAAACTGAAAATATTTCTTTAATAACTACTCCATAGGTTTTGTAATCTGTGCATAGCCCTTAATGAACTTCATGTAGTATCTAGTATGTCCCAGCGCAGTGCGCAGTTGTCTGACTGAGGTAGGGGGGGGTAGATAAAAAATAATGGCAATCTTGGATGGATCTACCAGCAACCCCTGCTTGCACACAAAATTCCCTAGAAATACTCCAAAGGGTGAAAAGAAGATGCACTTCTTCAGGTTCAAGGCAATCTGACATTGCCTGCACTTATCCAACATTAGTCTTAAACATTCAATATGGTTTTGTAAGAAGCTAAAAACAGTCCAATCATCAAAATATGCTTCCAAAAATTTATGTAAAAACTCCTTGAATGCTTTGAACACCACCCTAGAAAAGATGGTTGGTGCATTCTTCAATCCAAAAGGCATCACTGTGTATTAGTAGGATCCCCATTATGTTGCAAATGTGGTCTTGTGGAGATCTTCCTTGGCAATCCTGATCTGGTGATACCCTGAAAATCCATTTGTGAAGGAGTAAACTTCCTGACCTCCTACATTATCTAACACTTTGTCTGTAAACGGTGTAGGGAATGGTTCATGCAAATAGGCATCATTCAACTTCCTGAGATCTACACAGATCTTGATCTCTCCTGTCTTCTTATCTTGTACCACCATAGAGCTAATCAATTCTGACTCTTCTACAGGTTCTATGATTCCTGCTTCCAACATCCTGTCTAGTTCAATATTCACTTTCTACTTATAATTGGGATTCAATCTGTAGCGTCTCTGCTTAACTGGCCTGGCATATGGATTCAAGGGGATCTTCATCTCTCCAATGGGACCTTTTATGCCCTTCATATCAGTTACCTTGGTTGGGAACAAGTCCTGATATTCATGCAGTAGTTATGTGATCTTATCAATGGTGGCATCATCCCAGTAATCTCCAACATTAGCAAGATTAGGTGCTTGCTCTGTTCCAATATTAACTTTATTGATTTTGATCGGTTGTCCAATGAAAGGTAGTTCAACTCCCAGCCCTTATACATCCCTCTCTCCTTCTGGATTTCAAATGAAAATGTAGTTACAAAGTTTTTAGTCATACCGTACCAATCTGAAGTGGTGAGGCGCAATTCTACTTGAAGATACCAATTGATAGGCGTTGTGTCCAAAGTGTTGATGAACTTATGCACCCATTATTCTTGAGGAATGTTGCTCCAGGCCTCCTCACAACCTCTCACATGGTCCTTCAGACAACTTTGACCTGTGTATCAAACTTCACATCCTTCTACTTGTTCTGAGTAATGAACTTCCATCAAAGTGTGACATTGCATCCAATCCACGATGTTCTTTTTATGTGTCCTCTACCATCTTGCTGGATTTTCTTTCAAAGCCTCATCCAATGCCAACAATCTCTATTGTACTGGTACAATTTCTTCAGAATCTGATAAGAATGTTCCTAAATGATTTAAACCATCAAATGTGGGCAGATTGCTTACTTCTGTGCCAATCCAGTGAACTTCCCTAGTCAATCTAGCACACCTTCATGCATAGACTTCATACACTTTGTTATGCCAATTCTCCAGTTCTTCTTCTGAGTCCAATGAGCATGCGTTGTCACTTCGCCAACTTAAATTCCCATCTGTTTTAGGATTAATGTAATCTTGTTGTCTCGCTGTCAATNCATATGCACGGTCTTCTTCTCTGATGGGTTATGTGTATCTTCGACCTTCATCAATATCCAGAGGTGTAATGACCATAAGGCCATCAACTTCAAACATCATTCTTCTTTTATTTAAGTCAACAACAGTGGAATTGTTGAAATCACGATCAATTCCTAATAGCACAGGATAAGGAAAACTATCCCAATCACCTTGAAGCCCACAAATGTTCTTACCCCATCGATGTCCACAAGGACATGCTCCAGTATCCCAAAGGGGCTTACTGCCTGCTGATTAGCCATCCTAAACCTGATAGGGGAGTAAATTAACTTAGGTTTTACCATCAGTGCCTAGGTCTGCTTCGTCATAACATTGACCTCTGACCCTAAGTTGAGGACCACATAATCTATATAATAATATCCAATCTGAGCATTTAGGTGTATTTCCTTATTTTTCCTTCTCTTTTTAGATACTTGATGTATCGATCTATTCAGGAGAGGGTCTACCTTCCATGGTTCATACTTTCGTATCAAGTGTTGTAGTTCTTGTATGGATCTCTCACCCTCAATCAACTCAATGAACGTATACAAGAAACTAACAAGCTTGCTTACCTCTTTTCCTTCTCTCGGTGATGCAGACTGATTGAATGCCAAAGGCATCCCACATTCTCTCACTTTTGGTTGTGCCTTTGATGAATAAACCTGATCTCCTCCAAATTCTCTTCTTGCCTCTTCAAATATCTTATTTTCTTTCCTCGGATCAAACTCGGGTGTATTCTCTACAGTTCTTATGACCCTTGATTTGTCTGTAGTCTTTGTTGGAGTCATCATGTCTTCTCCTATAGAAGTGCTTCCTCTAGTGATAACAGAGACTCTAGGATCCACTCTACGAGGTTCTGCTGAGATCAATTGTACTTGTGGGTTTCCTCCTCGTCTCTCCTAAATTTTGGCTAACAACGCATGACAATATTCGATGACATGTTCAAATGAGCTGCAATAGCTGCAAGTGGTACAAGGGTTCTGACAGTCCCTTGTCAAATGTCCTAGTTGTTCACAATTATAACAAATGATCTGACCTCGACCTCGACCCATACCTCCTCCTTGTCCTCTTCATATAAATCCACCGCGAGGGTTGAAGTTTCCTCTTCCTGGAGAATTAAACTATGTAGTATTTCCTTCTTGTTGTACTTCGCCTTGAATTCTATATGTGTCTCTTGATATTTCATGCAAGAGGTAATAAGCCTTACAATATTTCTCATCATGCCCCACAGATTTACAGAATGTGCAGTAAAGATTGGTAGGTGTCTGGACATATTTTTTCATGTAATAACATTCACCAGGGCGATGTCGATTTCTACATACCTCTCACCAAGGTAGAGTAACCTGCTTCAAAGGGCTCGGAGCTCCTGAAGCCAAGTACTCATGAAATAGAGGACAATGCTCCTTGTCATGGCCCTATGATTTTCATATGATACACCAAATATCTTATCTTTTATCCTTTCCCTTATCCTTCTTCATATATTAGACCTGTAGGGATAAGCTAGTTAGATTACTCAAAATTTGACTCATACCTGAGTTGGACTCTCCCATAGGGGTTGATTCTAGTTTCATGGCGATCTCCAGCGCCTCAGCTTGTGAAGCGATCTTCTGTTGCATCAAAGCGACTCTGATGTGTGGTAAGAGGGCAACAATGAACCATTCTTTATTATGTTCTTCTGGAATCTGAAAACTCAAATGACCTGTCAGGGTCTTAAACCTCTGATCAAACTCCCAAATAGGTTCAACTACTTTCTTCTTGATTTCTTTCAAATCTGTAATGCACTACGACTCTGACTTGGGTTTCTTGAATTTGAAAAGCAATGCAGTCTTAATGTCATTTAGCATTTTAGGTTGTACAACTCCTTGGATGAACCTAATGTACCAACTCAGTGTGTGGTCTCTCAGAGTAGTACTAAACTGAGCTCTTGTAACAGCTTTGTCAGTGACATTCTTAATACTCCATACAACTTCACATAAGAACCAATATTGATCAGGATCTTTAGATCCATCTCCCCTAAAGGTGGGTAACCTCATCTCATCTTCCATAGATTTTCCTAGGGTTCCTGACTGAGTATGCACTGAACCACTTGTACCAATGCTCTGAGTGCTCTGATAACTTAGGTTACTCTGGTTACTTAATGCTGCTAAAACAACATGAGGCATAATAGTACTCACTTCAACAGTCTGCGCAGTTCCTGAAGTTTCTGATGCTTCTCGGCGAGGTTCTTCAGTCTTCTCTTCTTCTTCCCTAGTGGACTCTGAATGTTCATCATTCAATAAATCTTCTTCTTCTCCACTATAGAACCCTTCTTCTTGTGCTAGTGGTTCATGATTCTGCTCAAACAAGTTCACCAGAGGAACTTCTCTAAATGATCTCCCACTGTGCGTGCGTCCAACCTCTGTGTCGTTGTCGTTGTCCGAGTTCTTGAACATTAGATCTTTAATCCAACCGATTATTGTATCTTCAATATTTTCTTCTCATGCAGTAGCATCTTAATCCACAACTTTGGAAAATGTAAAAATTTTCCTCTAGGTCCCTTAAAGAAATATCTCTCTGCTTGTCTCTATGACTTTACTCTATCAATAACAAATTCGGTGATGTACCCTCCAATGGTACTATCAAACTAGTTATCTACTGCTCTTGAAAAGATGCTATCAATTCTCTTAACCTAATTGATCAACATTGACATCCAAACCACAGGTGGTCTGAGTCTGACTTCAAACTGGGTATTTGCTAATCTGGCTAGCCACTCGTATATCTCCTTATGAATTCCTCCAAAGAAAATCTCATGTATATTGGTAAAGATATACTTTCCCAACCAATCCTCTGTGATAATATTAGGGTTATTGTTATGGGCTTCTGTGAAGTCCTTTTCTTTTTCTTCTATCCACTTCTAAATCTCTGTCTTCGATGGAAACCACCTTGACATTCCCTCAAGAAGATCTCGGTCTCGACAACAGAACCATTTGTTGGCACAGGGGTAGACCCAGGGTTCATCTCTAACATCGCACCAACAAGCCCTAACTACTGGCCCTTTTGGAAACACCTACGAAGTAGATGCAGTGTCACCCGAAGTAGCGATAGGGGGTTGCAGGACACATGTGTCTACAACCATAGGAACTGCAAACTAGATCCAGGGCGACTCACACTCACAGATCTAGCTATTATTTACCAACTTAATCCTACTTCACACAGTATATCTCAGATCTAACAAAACAACACTATACCAACATATCAAATGACAGAGATAATCAATAAAAATCACACATAACACCAAGATATATGTGGTTCACCCTCTCTCCTGGGCTATGTCCACAAAATGGTGTTTCTTAATATTATAAGAAAACATACAGTTCTATATGTGCTCTTAGCTTGCAGATCTCTCTCTTCTTCTCTCTATTTCTCTCCCCTCCCTACGCACCCAGCTGTAGGGTTGATCTTCGAACCCATCTGAAGATCTTACAACACAGACTTCTCTCACCACACAATACTTCTCTCTCAACAATAACAACAATCACTCATCATAACATAATCGAACCCATCCCAGGTCCTCTTGACTTTTATTTATACATTACAATGACTCTCATACAACCTTAGGCTCAAACCTAGGTGTCAAAACCCTAAGTACCAAAACCCTAGGTATCTAAAACCATAGATCAACTTGACCCATGTTTTCTGAGCTTCGCCAGCCTGTCCTTCATGCTCCAAAGCATCCATTGGTGCCTTTTTCCACTTACTGAGTTATCCACAATCCATCTTGCTTGTTGATCTGTCTTCCTTGATCTCCCCATCCAACGACTTGCTTTATTTTACTTTGCTCTGTCTTTTCTTCTCTTTTGGTCACTTCGACCGAATCTCAGTCAATGTGCTTTCCACACAGTTCGTACTTCACACTTCTTCCTTAACCTTCGATTTCTTTCATGACCAAGGGCCAACAAGGATGTCTTTGATGCCTCTAGCAACTCACTAAATTTCACTTGAATGATAGATGGTATGAGCATTGGAAAACTTTGTTGGATATCTTATAACTCAAAATCAGACTCTGGTCTCCTTATAATTGCCACTAATCAAATCCAAAAATATATCGTCTCCGTAGGATAGGCAAATGCTCTAGGAAACCAAGGGTGAATGAATCTTGTACTCAAGAAAATATGATGGGACATGGCTGGGGATGTTATTTTCCCTAACATTGATAGTGCATGCAAATGATAAAATGAAACTAGACGCAACTCAACATAGAGATCCATAATGCAATAATTGTATTATTTTGTTTCATTAATTTAGGAAACAACATAAATATTAATGCATGTAGAAGAAATCTAAGTCCAACTCCACTATATGGTTCAAGTTTATTAATTCATTATAATAGTATTATTTCCCTCTTCAAGAGGCAACATCCTCAAAGAAAGGTTAAACACTATTTTTTCAATATTTTCTATTTATTTTCTATCTAAATTTATTTAAGAGAAAATTTTCAATCTTTCACCCAATAGTTCTAGATTGAATTTTCTATATATTTTATAAAAACCCACTTATAAGTATACATTTTCATTACACCTTTAAATTTTATTTTATTTTATTTTTAATTTAAGCCACCTTTTTCATTCATACTTATCCTAAAATTGTGACTTAAAACGTTATGAATCCATGCATTGCCAAGTGAAGACAACTTTTCATTTTCAAATTTAAACATATTATCTACACATTATATAAAAAAAGAAAAATCTTTTCACCCATGTTTTCATAATTGAACGCTCAACTTTTGAGCAATTTACGTGAAATTTAACATCTTTGTAAATAAAAGGAACAATGCATATTGTAGTCAAACAAGTGTTGCATGGCAGCATAGTCCATGTTGGGTTGAATTGGGAATAAATGCACAGTGATGGGGAAAAGGTAGCAGAGGCAGATGGAAACTGCAACGGAGATGTGGCAAGCAACATGAAGCACGGGTGGTATTCATGCAGTAAATGACACATGGCCTCTAGAGTCCCATTTATTTTTTGAAACTATATAATCGATCTTTCTAGTAGTGTGACTTGCTATGTTCAAAATTTCCGTTCCTACCTTGCATGTTTTATCTCTTCAATGTTTTATCTTTTCAATGCATACTTTCAACTGGTTAGATTTAAGTACAATTTCCATATACCATCTGGCTTGTATGTCTAGTTATATACATAGCAGGAGAAAAATATATGCATGAGAAAAAGATAATTCAGATTAAATAAACAGAATTTCTTGACATTCAACATAGTTGAAGATAAAAATTTATGAGCAAATAAATATAAAAGGAGGTAAAAAATAGTTTTAGTTGAAATATATCAAAAAATAATATTGTCTGTTACATATTCCTGGAAATACAAATGTGTTTGTCATATAGACTAGGATTGGGGCTCCCGCGGACCATAAGAGAAATATGTACAAGAAATACGACTGTGGAAAGAAGAAGTGGGCAACGGTAGAGTGTAATACCTGAAAAGAATAAATTGGAAGGTATCAGTCATTGTCTAGACATTTCTATTTAAAAAGATGTAATAACTGGATTGATAAACAAAGCAGGATGTGATCAGTATAGACTTACAATGATGGTACATATCACCCCTTTTGCTATTTGCTTGATGATGCCTTTTTATTGTTGTCATTGACGACTACTGGAATCGTGCCAACTACCTGTTGACTTTCGTCGACGACCTGCTTCAATTCCCTTTCGACCCATTCTTCAATGTAGCTTTTCAAGGGGGGAAACGTTGATCTCATTCTGGATTTTTATGTTGAAAAGTTCATTTTCTAATTCCCTTATATCGATAGAAAGATTATGCATAACCTGATCAATTTCTTCATTTTGTACCGAATAGTCGACTAGCCAGTTGTCCACGTCATCTTCACCATATTCAAGGATGTTGTAAAACTTTTCTAAAGATAACACCTTAAAAATATCAACTTGTTTATCGAAGGCTTTCTTAGTTAAGGGAAAGGAGTTGACGACTAACTTGGGGTCCTAGACCTCGTTCGTCCTTCTGGCTAAGTCTATTTTGGTCATCTTTGTGAATAATTTTTCTTTCTTTGATATGGCTTGTTCACATGATTGGACAATGAAATGCAGGTTCTTCACTTGCTCTTTCCAGCATGCATTTAATTGAGTGATCTGGTTTTTGGAGGGGAGATATTGTTCTCTTCTTCTCGTTTCTGTCATGTTGTTGACATGGGTTCCAAAAGGGAGGACCATGTCTAAATAGAAACGTTCTTCATTTTTTAAATCCCCCTGCAAATGTTCGAGCAAAGTATGTGCCCTCGTTCCAAGGGAAGCCATAATTTGTGATGTTTCCCAGGCATCATTAATCAGTTCCATTATTTTCTTGATATTATTCTCCACATATCCTCTACACAATGTGAGGAGGCTGGACGATCCTTTTAACTTGGCTGCAGGGGTGGCATGCATGGCTATTTCTAAAGGACTGGAAAGCAATGACATAGGAATAAAAGATTCCTCCAATTCCTTGACTCGGTCCTTCAGCCTGGCATTCTCGGCCTCAATGCCTCCAATGGAATCATCAAGAGCATATCTGGTTGCTCCTTGAATTCGAGAGATTTGGGATGACCGCATGTTCATAACGTTAACCTCTGAATGATTTTTTCCTTTCTTATTTTTTACATCTGTCTTTTCAATAATTAATTTTTTAATCTCGCTGTCAAAAACAACGCTTTGGAATACAAAGGATTCATCTTCGTCAAAAAATTTGGTATCAGCTATGTCCATTGGGAGAATATGATGGATCACATCTTTGGGTTGTTCAAGGTTGTGAAATACACTATCCAGATCAGTCTCAAGTTCCATGTTCTCACTCTCAATTTCGGGCTCTTCCGCCTACCCTACAATTTTTTTTCTCTTCTTCTCCATGGGAATCTTGTGATAACTATCAATTTTAGGGTGAGAAGGGTTGTTATCTCCTCCTCCATTTAAATAATTCTGGGTTTCTTTCTTACCGTGGTGCGTTGTTGGATCGATGCTTCGGGATGTTGCACTTTTGGGAGTGTCATCCGGTGATTGAACACTCTTCTCACCAGGGCCTTTTCCTTGTTGCTTGTACAATTCAGTGGTGCTTTGCAATGTTTCTAGGTTGGCGGCATCAGAAGAAAGAGTGTTGTCACCAGTGTCTATGTTTTCACTTAGGTGTTTCTGGAAAAAAGAATTGATGAGGCCAAGTGTAAGTAAATGTTCTAAAAAAGAATTATTAGGGTCGAACCTTCTTATCTTTTAGCATATCTTAGGTTCAAGTTGTTGAAATGGGTTGCAAATTCATCAATTTTGTTGATGTTCCTCAATACGAAGTCCCCAACTTTCCAAGTCAGAGGAATGAACTGTTTTTTTTCTCTTCTCATGGAATATATGAAATTAGTAGTTGTATTTCCTTGCTATTTATGTAACAAACATTATGTCTATATTGTGACATGGAAGGAGAGTAGGTTTTTCCTTGGAGCCAAAAATACTTATCACACTGTAATTATCCATTTTTTCAAGTGCCCCCTTCTTGTCCAAAAACTTGGTTTCCTAGTGTTATTGGATAAATCAGTAGGTGCGGACACTAACAGATCTCCCTAAATCCACCTGGATCTAGAACAAAACAGGATAGGACACAACTCTTTCTCTAAGTTGCAATCATTGAATCTACAACTAAGAAGGAATGAGTGGCGTACCTTTATATTGCTTCCTTAGGTCTCTGTTGTTCCCGTTTCGCTCCGGTGCTTTTGTGAAATCAAGTCCAAGACTACACAAACCAACCCAAGTGAAGATATCAAAGTATATTCAATGTCAACCTATGCATATGATCGAGGAGTTATGGAATAAAATAAGAGTGATTTTATGGGAAAGGGGCATGTTGTTGTATTATATTAAATGGAAGTAGAAGATACAACCAGATCGCCTTGATGTCGCAAGATTCCTTTCAGTGACCCTTGGTTCCAACACACACACTTGCTCTACATTTTCCTAAAGAAGATCCAGTACAACTTGATAGACCAAATAGAGTCTTCAAGATTCTATCCAAGCAGATTTCTTCACACAATTCTTTCACCAATTCTTCATTCAATCTTGCTTAACCTTTTCCATGAGA
>SNQJ01S0123931.1:17396-37688 GCA_010110895.2 Picea sitchensis
ATATATATATATATATATATATATATATATATTCTAATGACAATTTTTTCTTTGAGGGCTTTGCCCCTGAACCCCGTAGGAGGAGCAAACCCCCCCTGCACTCCCCCGTGTGGAGGAGTGTACATTATTCTGGGGTGTAAAGTCTTCATGGGGTATAAACACTGCTGAAAACAAAGGGCTCTCAATCAGGAAGATAATCAGGCTCCACAGCCAACAATCTCCCACTTGGAGACTAATCTCAACAACTCCACCGCTTATGTATCTATTGGACTATGATCCTTTTTGGACCTGGAAAATTTCTCATATTTACCTTCATGCTTGAAGACCAACTGAAACTGAGCAAGAACTCAGTTTCTCCCTTGTTACTCCCTTTGTTAACATGTCTGCAGTATTCTGGCTAGTGTGTATATTTTCCAACCTCAAATGGTACTTGATTTGTATATGCTTAGTCTTCAAATGGAAGGCTGAGTTATTTTCAAGATGAATGACACTCTCATTATCGCAATACAACCTTCTATTGTAACACACCCGACCACTAGGTGGTCTTTTAAGGGGTGGGGCATCATAAATTCGTTTTCCTTAACTATATAAAACCCTCCATTCGAGGTCTCTATCCCATTCTACTTGTCCAGAGCTTTCCAACCACATTCTCCATGCTCAAAACCGAGCTCAGATCTGGAAATTATACCTCTCCCAAGTTCCTCGGGTGTTCATTGGTCGAGGCCACGGGGCTTCCACATGGGTCTAACTCAATATACTTCTCCATGAGTTCTTTGATATCTCAGAAATTCCAGCGTTCCTAATTATATGGCGGAAATCCATCCGTCAACAAATCCAACGACTAAATTGGGTCCTCGGTTAACTCACAGGCTAATGGGGAATTCGACGTTCGGCCTTTGGATTGAATCCAGGCCTAGCCCCTTCCCTCTGTCTACAATCACATACGACCGCAGGTTATGACTAGACACCCAAACAACATGCACCAAGACCACCACTGCACGAATCCTCCGGAGTGGAAAATCTTTGAAGTTCACAATCTGACGATGCATGTCCTCAGAGCATTTGACAACTCTGATTCACTTCGGAACTCTGGGCTTTGGCAGTTTTTGAGTCTTCGCACACACAAACCTCCGGAGTGAGATCCTTCTGGAGTGTCATATCTTTTGACACGTGTCCTCCTCTATTCAACGGTCATGATGAACTCCGACGCTCCGACATTTAGGAGTTCTCGACCCACGCAATCACCAGTTTTCTTCCAGAGTGACTTTTCTCCGAAGTGGCAGATCTTCTGCCACATGTCCTCCTTCACGGATGACTGAGATGACTTCATGACTCTGGCCTTTGGGATTCCTCTCACCTCCACTCTTCAACTCTTCCGAAGTACTATTGCTCCAGAGTGCGGGATCTAGTGACACATGTCCTTACCAACGGACGACTCAGATTTGTTTCGGCCCCCGACTCTTCAGGAGTCTTTCCACCCTTCGGTTCTCACTCCTATGGAATGCGGGATCTCCCGCCACATGTCCTCGATTGACAGACGCTTGATATATTCTCCGCTACTTCAAACTTAGGGGTTTTTTGAAGCACCTCACTTCATTTCCTCCGGAGTGGCTCTTCTCCGCAGTTAATAATCTACTGCCACGTGTCTTCGTACGCCAACTGCTATGATCTATTCCAGCACTTCGGGACTTTGATCATTTCACTCACTCCCGCCTATAATGATGTAGTGCCCCTACCTCAACAGGGTTTGTTGACCTCCCGTTCTATGGATCTTCAAATTCCTCTGAGCCGAAATGGCTCTTTGGTCCCCACTGGAACCTTCAACACTTAAAGTCCACAGGTCCTTTTACGAACTCCACTAGTACGAACAAGCACAAGGCGCAAGCTCCCCTCATGAAACCATCAATAGTGACCATGAGCCTTACCAAAAGGTGCTTCGTGTTTCGCGATTTCAGGACTTCTACTTCGAGTCACCCCGACTTCTCCAATTCCTGAACTCTGAAATAGGGCTTAACGGTCCCTAGCTCCTACCCTAAAATCCTGTTGATGTGACCTCTAGTTGCGAACTAGGGCCCAAGTTCCAAGCGCGTCGAAATTTCGTGTATCGAAAATCGTGAAATAATTTTCTCCCCTTCTCCCGAAATACAAACTCACGATGACCACTATGCCAGATCGATGGTCCTGATTCCCCCGCGATCCGATGGTCCAGATTCTTCCTTCATGAAATCGAAATTTCGTGACTTGCAACTTCCGAAAACAACTTCCTCCAATCTTTCGACTCCTGAAATGTCGATATTTCAGAGCACCAAATCAACAGCTCACGCTCTTTTGGATCTGACGGCTACTATTCCTCTTGAGCTTGATTCCATGAGGTGACTTCAAACCTCATCTTTCCTCTGAACTTCTCCAAGTCTCTATCCTTCCTGAGCTTGTTCATTGTTGAAAACTCGATTCTTTCACGACTCTCCTTGCAACTTCCACAATAACCTCTGTTTATTTGATATCTTCCACTCTGCGCACTCCTTGCGATAGAAGTTCAACCTCTCACTTGGGTTGGAAAATTCTAAGTCTCGACCTGGCCTGCGCACACCTTGCATGGCTCTGTTCTATACTTGCACTTATGTTGGTATAATATCAACAATATCTCTCCTGAGCTTTTTTCTGAGATAAAACTCAAAATCTTGTCGACGCACTCCTTGCGGACCTTCACTACACTCCTTGCAAGAATTCTCAGGAAGAGAAACGATTGAAACTTACACACTCCTTCTCACGGACTTCATACATTCAACATGAAATTACACACATAAAGGATTGAAACAAATGCATAACAGAGTATATAAGAAAACTATAAACATACCATTCAATAGATGCAAACAGTAGCCATGAAACACCATGAAATTGAATCAAAGCATTCTTATATTAATTCAAGTGTTTCTGTACATGGATTTAATGGCAACAACTATCTACTCATACAACTTCTACAATCTATGTTCTTCTCTGCTCTCTTATGCTCTCTTGCTCTACTACTATCTCCTTTTAATGAGAATGATACAATAGAATACATACGATGCATTCTTCTTGAGTTTTTCCCTCCTACAACCTTAAGCTATCTTATCGAATTTGAAGACTAAAACTACTTTACATGTATTACAATAAATGTTTACAACCGACAGATGAGAACAACGCTCAAGATTTGTATTACAACCCCAAAAACATTTAAAGGAAATTACATCCTTCCATCTATCACATTAATGTTCTTTCTTTCAAAATTCAAAATGTCTTCAAAATGCGCATTGGTGCATATCCAGTTGTCCTCCACTCACGCTTTCTTTGCTGGCGATGCTCCTGCATCATACTCCTCTGGATGAAAAATTCATGGACTCATGTCCATAAGCTCCTACACTACCTTTCCATGTTTCTGGATATCTGCTTCACTTTCCCAACTGGAATCCTCAATCGGGTGTCCTTTCCACTTTACGAGATATTCAAGATATGTCTTCCTCCTGGTCTTCTTTCCAATTCTCTGATCAATGATCTTTTCCATCTACGGATTTTCAGCTACAGGCATCTGTTTGACCCATTGGATTTTCTTTTGACTCTATGATTCTCTTGCTTCATATGCTCTGTAAGGATATAGATCTGCTACGTTGAATATGGGTGATATGCCCACACCATCTTACAATTCTATCTCATAAGCATTTGCCTCAAATTTCCTTAAAATTTTACATGGCCCTATCTTTTTCATCTTCATCTTATTATATGTTCCCCTTGAGAACCTTTCTTTTATTAGGTGCACTAAGACTAAATCTACCACTTAGAATTGAAGCTCTCTCTTGTGTTGATCTGCTCTCCGCTTATATTCCTAGTTGGAATTCTGCAACCACTCTCTGATTTTACTGTGGAGCTCTTGCATCTCTGCTGCAAAATCTTCTGCTACAACACTCCTGAACTCATTCTTCTCTAAGTCTCTCAACTCAGATACTCCTCTTGGCTGCATTCCATACATTATCTGGAATGGGATCTATCCTGTGCTCCTATTAGGTGAGTCATTATATGCAAATTCTGCTTGCGGAAGAATCTGATCCCACTGACTGTGATGTTCAGTAACAAAACTCCTCAATAAGTCCCCCAAACTTCAATTTACTACCTCAGTCTATCCATTCGTCTGAGGGTGATATGCTAAGCTAAAAGATAAATTCGTTCCCATCTTCTTCCATTGTTTCCTCCAGAAATGACCAACAAATTTGGTGTCTTTGTCTGAAACAATACTCTTGGTTAAACCATGAAGTCGAACAACTTCTTTGAAAAACAGATTTGCAATGTGTGTTGCATCACTGGTTTTCTGACATGGAATGAAATGTGCCATTTTGGAAAATATGTCGACTACCACAAATATGGAATCACAACCTCTCTGTGTCATTGGTAGTCCCAACACAAAATCCATTTTTACCGCGTCCCATGGCCTCTTTGGTATTGGTAATGGTTGATACAACCATGGATTTTGTCTTTTCCCCTTTGCGTGCTGGCAAATTCTACATCTGTTGACAAATTTCTTGACATCCGTCCTCATCCCTGGCCAATAATACAAATTGTTCAATTGCACAAATGTTTTATCATGGACGAAATGTCCAACCAATCCCCCACTATGTTTTTCCTTTAAAAGGTTTTCTCTCATAGAACTCTTTGGGATACACAATTGATTTCCTTTGAATAACATTCCATCATGAATTAAATATTCAATCCATTGGCTTCTATCTCTCAGAATAGGATTCTCACATGCTTCATAAGCGTCCTTGAAATCTGAATCATCTCTGTACATGTCCTTAAGGCTATCAAAACCTAAGGTCTTCACTTGAAACTCCTGCAAAATCAAACATTTCATGCTCAATGCATCAACAACCTTGTTAGCATTCCCGGAAATGTGATTTATAAAAAAAGTAAAGTTCTGCATAAATTCAACCCATTTTGTGTGTTTCTAATTCAGTTTTTCCTGTCTGGTTATAAATTGTAAAGCATGGTTATTTCTCTAGTGCTTGTATGACTGATTAAAACTATTTATCATATGTGGAGTAATTATTTTTGGCATCACTCAGTTTCTCACTGAAGTATGCAACTGATCTATTGTCTTGACTTAAGATTTTTCCAATCACAAATCCACTTGCGTCACATCTCACTTGAAATGTCTTACTGAAATCTGGCAAAACCAGAACTGGTTGTTCAGTTATCTTCTCTTTCAACAACTTGAAACTTTTCTCCGCTTCCTCTATCCAATGAAAATATTTATGTCTCTTCTTGACTGTGTCCATCATTGGTGCACTAATCCCACTAAAACTTCTTATGAACTTCTTGTAAAAACTAGCTAGTCCATGGAATCTTCTGACTTCAAAGATATTCCTTGGCGATGGCCATTCTTTGATCACTTTTACCTTCTCTGGATCCATCTTCAACTCATTCAAAGAGATCACAAAACCTAAATAAATGAGTTTCGTCTTCATGAAAGACAACTTCTTCAAATTTATCAACAACTTCTCTTATTGCAACCTCCTCATCACTAGAGTTAAATGTCTCAAATTTTCTTCCTCAGTCTTACTGAAGATCAATATATCATCAAGATACACAATTACAAACTTACCAATGAAATATTTCAAGACTTCGTTCATCAATATCATAAAAGTACTTGGCGCATTTGTCAAGCCAAATGGCATGACAAGCCATTCATACAGTCCTTCATTCATCTTGAGTGTTGTCTTCCATTCATCACCTTGTCTCATCCTAATCTGATGATATCCGCTCTTTAAATCAATTTTTGAAAGAAAAAAAATCCCCACTCAAGCAATCCATCAAGTCATCCATCCTGGGTAAAGGAAATCTATACCTGATGGTGATTTTGTTTATATCCCTCGAGTCTGTACACATTCTTCATCCACCATCTTTATTTAGACTTAACATTGTTGGAAAAACGCATGGACTCAAGCTTTCTCTAATCAACCCTTTGTCCATCAAATCCTGGACTTGCTTCTTGACTTCTTCATTCTCCTACGGCATCAATCTGTACACTTCTTTGTTTTGAAAACTCACTCCCGGTATAAGGTCAATGTGATGGCTTATACTTCTAATGGGCGGCAACGAACAAGGCAAATCGTCCACCACTATATCAGCGACATTCTCCAGCAGTTTCTGAATTTCCTCAGGTAGATCATCTATTGAGGTACTGGTCAAGATGAATCTAGGTTTTCTAACCACAACAAACTACATTTCTTCGTCTTTCTTGACTTCATCCATAAGTTCCTTCCCACTCACGAGAAGTATAGTATTGCTTGTTTCTTCTTTCACCTTCTTATCTTCAATCGGCAGCAACATGTGTGTCCTACCATTCTTCTCCAAGGTGTAAGTGTTCTTTCTTCCGTCATGAATAACTTTTTTGTCATATTACCAAGGCCTCCCTGACAAAATATGACAGGCGTCCATGGGAATAATATCACATAAGATCTCATCTCTGTAACGCCCTATCTTAAATTCAACTAAACATTGTTTAGTGACTATTACCTCATGTCCCTTTTGCAACCACGAGACTTTATATGGGCTTGGATGTGCAACTGTCTCCAACTCTAGCTTTTCCACCATCTCTGTGGATACTATATTATATGTGCTTCCACTATCAACTATCACCTTGCATACTCTATCCTTGGTCTTGCAAGAAGTCTTAAACAAATTGTTCCTATGGACTAGATTCTCCATCTCTTTCTTTGGTTTCAAGAGAATTTTACTCATCATTAAGGATCTTCCGCCTTCTGCATATTCTGCCTCAACATTTCGCCTTTGCGCTTATGAAATGTGAGCTTCGCCTCCTCCATCTCTTTTTCTATTGAGACATTCCCAAGACTTGTGTCCGATCTTTCCACAGACAAAACACTTTATTTCACCTCCTCTGCCTCTTCCTCTTCCTCTTGCTCGAGGAAAAGTGTTCCTATCAGCATACTATCTTCCTTGCGAGCTTCCTCTCCTTTTTGGGTGATTATGAGGCTTTTTTTCTTCATCCTTGGGTTTTTGTACTCTGTCCTGGGCAACTGCTTTGCCTCTGCTTTGACTTCTACCTCTGCCCCTTTGACCTTGCTTTCGGGTCAATTTCTCTTATGTCTTCAGAGAAACCTGATAATCATTTTCTATATTTCTGATTGTCACCATGCTCATCTCATCCTGAATGTCATATCTCAAACCATTCATGTATCTGACGACCTTTTCATCGTCACTCTTGCGATGACCAGCTCTAATTTTTAACATGTAAAATTCTTTAGTATATTCCTTCACTATCATCCCTTTCTGTCTCAAATTATGCATTCTTCAGAACATATTAATTTGGTAGTCCCTGGGTATGAATTTGGCTTTCATCTTAGCGACCATCATGTCCCAGCTTTTGATTTTTTGTTTTCCTTTGCAACGCCGATCAGCCTGCAGTTCATCTCACCACAGTGTTGCATGTCCCTTCAGTCTAGTGATAGTGTGTTTTACTTTCTTATCTTCCTCGACATCCTCATAGTTGAAGTATTTATCCAGATCTCTAAACCAATCAAGTAGCTCCTCAACGTCTAAGTTGCCTTCATACATCGGGATGTTCAGTTTTACTATGGAACCTATTCTTGCAACAACTTTAAATAGACGTTCCTTTGCAGCGTCTTCGGCTACAACTTCTTCTTCTCCTTCTTCATGCTCACTTTCAGCTTCACTAATATCTCCAGTATCAGGTGCTTGTCTCTTTGTTGTCTCCATAGCATATAATTGAGCATGAAGTTCTATCATCTCCCTTTCCACGGCTGGATCGGGCATATCTCTTTCTTGACGTTTTCTTGGCGACATTGTTTCAATCTGTCCACGTAGAATTCAAATCAAAACTGCCCTCTGTCTTTTCTTGCTTACAGAAAACAATATTTGTTAGCTCCGATACCACCTTGACGTAGTGCTCCTACCTTAGTAGGGTTTGATGACCTCCCGGTCTATGGATATTCAAATTCCTCTGAGTCGAAATGGCTCTTTGGTCCCCGTTGGAACCTTCAACACTTAAAGTCCATAGGTTCTTTTACAAACCCCTCCTGTGCGAACAAGCACATGGCGCAATCTCCCCTCACGCAACCACCGACAGTGACCACAAGCCTTACCAAAAGGCACTTTGTGTTTCACGATTTCGGGACTTCAACTTCGATTCACCCTGACTCCTCCAATTCTCGAACTCCAAAATAGGGCTTAATGGTCCCTAGCTCCTTCCTTAAACTCCTATTGATGTGACCTCCGACTGCGACCTAGGGCCCAACTTCCAAGCGAGTTGGGATTTTGCGTATCGAAACTCACGAAATAGGTCTCTCCTCTTCTCCCAAAATACAAACTCACGATGACCACTTCACGACTCGCAACTTCTAAAAACAACTTCCTCCAATCTTCCGACTCCCAAAATGCCGATATTTCAGAGTGCCAAATCAACGGCTCACGCTCTTCTGGATCTGACTGCTACTATCCCTCTTGATCTTGATTCTGCGAGACTTCAAACCTCATCTTTCCTCTGAACTTCTCCAAGTCTCTATCCTTCCTGAGCTTGTTCCTTGCTGCAAACTCGATTCTTGCACAACTCTCCTTGCAGCTTCCACAATAACCTCTGGTTATCTGATATCTTCCACTCTACACACTCCTTGCGACAAAATTTCTTCAACCTCACTTGGGTTGGAAAATTCTAAGTCTCGACCTGGCCTGTGCACACCTTACACAGCTCTATTCTATACCTGCACTTCTATTGGTATAAGATCAATGGTATCTCTCCTGAGCTTTTTTCTGAGATAAAACTCATAATCTTGTCGACACACTCCTTGTGGACCTTCACTGCACTCCTTGCAGGAATTCTTAGGAAGAGAAACGATTGAAACTTACAATCTCCTTCTCACAAACTTCATACATTCAAGATGAAATCACACACATAAATCATTGAAACAAATGCATAACAAAGTATATAAGCAAACTGTAAACATACCATTCAATAGATGAAAACAGTAGCCATGAAACACCATGAAATTGAATCAAAGCATTCTTATATTAATTCAAGTGCTTTTGTACATGGATTCAATAACAACAACTATCTACTCATACAACTTCTACAATATTTGTTATTCTCTGCTCTCCTATGCTCTCTTTCTCTACTACTATCTACTTTCAATAAGAATGATACAATACAATACATACGAGGTAGTCTTCTTGAGTTTTTCCCTCCTACAACCTTAAGCTATCTTATTGAAATTAAAGACTACAACTAATTTACATTTATTACAATAAATGTTTACAACCAACAGATGAGATCAATGCTCAAGATCTGTATTACAATCCCCAAAACATTTAAAGGCAATTACATCCTTCCAGCTATCACATTAATGTGTTTTCTTTCAAAATTCAAAATATCTTCAAAATGCACGTTGATGCATATCTTGTTGTCCTCCACTCACTCTTGCTTTGTTGGCGATGCTCTTGCATCATATAACCTCTCAGAGTGTCCAGTCTATGGACTAAAGGATCTGCTGCCACCCATCCTTTATGATGGGTGGTTGAGGTCTACTCCGTTACTCCGAGCTTCGGGGATTTTTGAAGCACCAAGCTTCAAATCCTTTGGAGTGTCTCTCCTCTGGAGTTAACGATATACTGACACGCTTCTCGATAGATGGACGGTTCAAATCTCCTCCAACTCCCTACGACTTTGGGGGTCTTCAACCTTTTACACATGCTTCCTTCTGGTGTGTTAAACCTCTAGAGTATAGGATCTGGTGCCAGGTGTCCTTTATGATGGACGATCGAGAAGGGTCCCAAAGGATCCTTAGATCCACGGTTCACATTACTTCACAATTCTAGTCTTTGGGAGGTATTGACGTTACAACACCCATGTCCTCCCAAAACGGTCAATGCCAGACTGACTACATCGTAGATCCAACGGTCGGGATAGCTCCCGGAAATCCTTAGATCTACGGACCAGATTAACTTCGGGACTTCGGGACTTCAAGGGATTCACCTCCTATATGACAAATATACCCAATTCGTCAGACCCGCGAAGTCCGAAGGGCTCGAAGGATTAATATCTGCGTTCCTTCTCCAGATCCGACGATCGTGAAGAGCTTCGACTCCTCCCAAACTAATCTCATCAATTCATCTTCCAAATGAAAGGATCTTCCCTTTCGAGGCTTGAATCTCGCTATCCTTCTTGAGCTTCGTCAGCTCTAAGATACTTAGGAACTTTTCACTATTTCTCTTGAACTTAACACTTAGAGGAATTATTTCGTGCACCCCTTGCACTCATTCATCAACTCTAGAACTTAAGAGGTTCTCAATCTCTTCCCACCTCGTAGAGATTCGATGCATACATGCACTACCTCTCCTGATCTTGACCGACTCCTTCCTCCAAGAGACTCAAAATGACTAGGAGTGTCGACATGCACACGCGAAACTATGACTAAGGTCGACGAACTCATAGTTCATTTATTTTAACTTGAGCCATCATAGGGCTCAAGCATTACGTGTACAAGTCAGGTAATTCCTTACTTGCTTAAATACACAATCAAGCAGATTAAAGGGATATAGTATAACCATTAAGAAAACATGCACATCCTTGAAACATTCATAGGATATCCAACTTTAATTCATAGTTACAATTCAATTACACGGGATATGAGAATATTATCTATTACAGGTTGCAGCCAACTAACTGACTGTGGGTGTTTGAATTTCCACCCAACCATAGGCTTAGAGGAATTCATTCTTAGCGCTCTAGCCACCCCCATGCCAAGCCATGATATCACCAGGGAAATCTCACAATTTCTCATGGATTCTTTCTCTATCTCACCTTATGTTCAGGTTTTGTTCTTTGCACACTCTCAGATATTTCTTTCTCTGTCACAGCCTCAATGAGGTTTATCAGATGCTCTCTTAGCATCAAGCTCGTGGCCTTCATTTCATTCTCCACTCGAGAGCCTCTCTTGTCTCTCTCACGTGTATATCTTGCATTCCCTTCTCCTCCTCAGTAAGGTTCTGGACTTGTCATATTCCTTCTATCAAAAGGAAACTCGGGTTGATCTGGGCCTGCAGGAAAACTGTGCCCCTCTGGTATTTCGAGCTGACAATTTCTTATCCCTTCAGCCAGACCCTCCATGCCTCCATTCATGGGGTGGTTGATGGTTCAACCATCGGTCCTTTCATCATTAATTGATTCCTCATTGGGAACCGAAGGAGGTTTATTATCCTCACCAAAGGGAAAATTTGGGGTCATTTCTCATAATGAACCCTCTCTATAGTTTTCCCATTCTTTCCTCTAGTGATATCATGGCTAGTACTTTCAAGGCTTCACCCCCACATTCAGTTATTTGGAAATTAAACAATAATACATTTACACTTTTCCCATGCCACAATATGGTAATTCTAATTAATGATTAATTACAAGTTGGGGGAAACATGGGTGTTACAATTCCCTCCCCCTTATAAGGCACACCATCCTCGGTGTTCTTTCTCAGAAACACTTGTCATGCCTTTCTTATTCAACCACTTCAGAAGTCTTGACCTTCATCCTCGGTCAGGTCCTTTTTCAGACTTTTAATATTCTTCACCTGCCTTCAATAATTCTTGGACAACAATCACATTAATCATAGTCTCGTGCGAAAACATTTTACTATTGCATAAAATTTCTAAGAAAATTTCATAATCTAGCACAATACTTATTTGCGTAGTTTGTGGATTTGTATCCACATGGCTATCTTGTTATCTAGGCTCACTGTTTTTCCTTGACATACCCATTGTGTGCATGATCCCAATCAATAGTTTACAAGAACTATTAGAGTCTCCTCTTCCTTCCAGTCACTCACCCTCTAGGCCCAGGCTCAGGCATTCCCTTTTCTGTTATACATTTTTTCGGGTGATCCATCTTTCCTTGCCAAGGTTTTCTCGCACAGGAAGAATCCCATAGACTTTATCGAGCCTTATAGTCAAGGAATCCCTCATACTTTCTCTGTCGAGGCATCCCTCTGGCTTGTGTTACTTCAACACAACATATTCTAGGCAATCATGGCTTACCACGGGGTCCTCATGGCTCAACAATAGCCATTTTTCATGATTTTTGGCTTGACGACTTTCATTTGTCCTTTTTGGACAGATATTTTCTTCTGACCGATATCACAGGTATACAAAATTCATGAGACATCATCATAAATTCTAAATTTCAGAATTTTATTGCAAATCTATCACCCATAAATTTTCCAATTTCTTCGTTTATTTTCAGATCTGTTCTGCACGGAACCAGATTCACAAGCATGGGACTTTCCTCCCCATAGAAGTTTAGCTCAACAGGAAATCAGTCTTCCTTATGGGCTTACATCATTTCCATATCCAAGACTCTTTCTTCCTGCATGTCAACTTTCCTCGGCCAAACATGTTATTAGTTTTCATGCACACTATATTTTCATACGATGCATACTAACAGTCCAAGTCATTTTCATCTATTCATGGTATATAAAAAAAGAAGTATTATTATTATGTAAGCATCCTGTCAACATACTAAGTTTTCCAAGTGCAATTCAAATATTAAATGACTTTAATCAATGTGCCAATGTTCATGGCCACATTCATACTCAATGCACCCTCGCATTGATATTCAAGTCGCCACACTTGGTGACAAGCACCCTGCTATGGTGTGTTGGAGTTTAACCAACCTCTTCACCATATATTTTATTCCTCCTCGTTCACTCTTACAACAGGACTATGCTTCCTTCTACAGTCTAATCATGATTCCAAATCAGTGCACATGAAACTAAATGTTTCTCTTGAATGAACCCAAGCATTCTTCCTTCATTAGTAACCAAGGTGCCCACACTCATGGTCACCCAAATTTTATTTCCTTTGACATCCATATAATGTAAGTAAAATTTTCAGAAGGTCCTCCTTCCCCAATGGAAGGTTCATTGTCTTCCTTTCATGCAGACATTCACTTCCTTGAATCAATTCCATGTAATGTGCTAGCTATGAGCACCTTTATTCCCATAGAACCAGTCCTCGCGACCACAGTCTAACATAGAGTGTTAAACTCTATATTCCTTGACTAGCCAGGAGGAAATTTGTTTTCTCTCCATGCGACCGAGAGTTGTGACCTCGGCTCTATTCTTTTCAGCATTATCCTTTCAGCTCTTATGTCCAGGCATTATAATCATGGCCAAGCCCCTTTCCTACAATTCGACGGTGCAGATTCATCTTCCCTCGGATCTAACGACTACAAGGGATTACGGAACCTCAACTAGCTCGTGGTTTAATTCTCCTTCTGATCTCTGCAATGAATATGGGTCGTCCGATCTATGATCGGATCCCAAACTCAAAACAACGCTATATTGAATTTAAATTACAGGTACAGGTCTCTACGTTAACTCGTGTGCATATGAAATCTCCCCAATGATCATGGGTCAACAATATTATCCCTCGATCGATTTTAACCACACGATTTCCATATAATAATAATGCCAACACAAAATCATTTTACCAAGAATTTAGGTTGATACAAAGCTTCGATGTGCTAAATTCAACCACAAAACCCAATCACAGTACGAGTTTTATGTGATATTAATGCGTGGGTTCCTTGAAGGTTCGCCCATCAATCGTTCATAGATCGACGGTTCACAGCAATTGCAGAATCCCAATATGCTAGTTCTTTATCAAAGAGTTCAATCTCCGCAATCTCAAAAGTGCTCGCCCGACTCTTTTAATTGCGGTCATTGATCCTCCACCCCAACAAGATCAACGACGTTGGTTGATTGCGGGCCGTGAACCAGTAAGTCTATTAATTTCACCTTCGTGCTCCGCAATGTTCCCCGACCGTCGATCTAATTGAACAGCTAGTGTTTGATCCATTAACTCCAGTGGATAGTGAAGTCGATTTGACGATTGCAATCGATCTTCCCTCCGATGAGCGGCTCACATTCATCTCCTCTATCAGGTTCTTGAGTATCCTGATTCGATCGGGGTTTTCTTCTTGAATCATACTCTACTTGTATCCGAGGCATACAACTTCCTTTTCTTAACATGGCTTCAACCAAGCCTATTCAATCAACCATACTCATTTATTCATTCATTAGTCTTCTATTCATTACATGCCTACTCATTTATTCATTCATTAGTCTCTATTCATTACATGATGTTTTGTTTTTCAAAATGTAATCCAGATTCTTATATATATATATATATATATATATATATATATATATATATATATATATATATATATATATGTATATATATATATATATATATATATATATATATATATTGTATTCAAAAGTAGTCAGCCAGCTTGCTACATTCTCAGCAGTTATTAAGGTTGTGACTCTGACCTTCTGACAAAGTTTTCACACAATTATTCCATAGGGGCCTCCCTCAGCATGAAACTTCCTTATTGCACATCCACCACTATCTATGATGGTTTCAGCCTTGAGTTAGCTTTATTTGTTTCCCAAATATTTTATAAGGAATGTAAACATGCATCTTTGTCATGCACCCAGATTATGTATCCATACATATTTTGGTTCTGTTAACTTACATCCATGATGTACTTAACCATATGCATAATCGAAAGCCTATGTGTAGCTGCCATAGGTCTATTTTACATTCCACCTACATCTCTATCTTGAAATCAATCAACTCATGATTTTTCACAATCATTCTCATGTGACCCTCAAAGGAAAAATCATTTGCCTCTTATCATGACAACAGGGAATCCTTGCTCGTCCACTCTTTCTTCTATTTGTACTAGTCTTTCTTGAGGGAATGGAGCACATATCCTTAAGATATCATTCAAAACAGGAGTTTCATGACTCTTCAAAATGGATTCAACCATGCATCCATGGTATTCACTTAATCTTGGCAAGTGCAATTCTTGCCTTACATATCACTCATCAAGGAAACCATATTGTGCCTTTAGTATACATATAGCCTTACATCATGCATGTGCATCATTTACACATGGACCTATCAGACTTCCAAATCCTCCTCCAAGGATATTGTTTCCATCCTTATGACAAGCCTCATAGGGACACTCAACACTGATCTTCCCTCTTAGTTGAGAGCTTGCAGTCATTCACAAGATATCCACATGGCAGTTTAACAGACATAGTCGTAACTATGTTTCCCTTTCTATGCGATAATAGCTAGCAATAAAAACACTCTTGCCTCAACTTTCATGAAAACATTTCCCACTCATAAATATAGTCTGGGAAATTATAACCATTCCCAAGGTGATAAAACAACCAATTTAGCTTCCAACTGGTCTTGATCAGCAAACCTTCTGATCAAGGAAATTCTTTTCTAGATTCCCTTCACTAGGGTCAAACTATATTTATATGGCTACCATCCACCACTAGATGTCAATCTAACCCATTGGGCTTCTAGAAGTGCCCCAACACTTCCTTTACCACATTCAGGATCAACATTTAATCAACCATTCTACCTTAATTATAATAAGTTTTTAATGACTAATAACATTTGGACTATTCCCTTAAAGCCCAAATGAAACTTCGAGTTATGTTACTTACTAAGCATTCTAGTTCAAAAATCCATAGTATCTTTAGGTCAAAATCAATATTGACCATTACACCTAGAATTATTCTTTCTGTTCAACAACATTCACGGACGGAGGCCACTCTCCTCCTCCCACAAGAATTATGGCAGATTAGTTTCCTATCCACCAAGCACGGGAGGCTGTTGTGATTTCTCACTCAATCACTCTATATTTATATAGCTTTGTTTATCATCTTGATTAGAAAAACACAGTCCAACAATTCCTGTATCTAGAAAAAAAAAAATTGTTTCTCAGTCCACTTGAAACTCGAGAGTTGTGCATGCTCTCCATTTTCAGGGAATGGTCACCAGACTCATTCCTCTAATCGTGAGGGGTTATACACCTATACTAGATTTAACCCTTCATTAAATAAGTAATCATTACTGTTACAGATCCTTTCCATCTATTCACATCCAAGTCTTTCTATTAGTGCCCATCAGCATAATCCCACTCCTGTAGTATCGTCTATCATTTCCCAAAGAAATGATAGGCTTCCTTTGTCACAGACTAGCATGGTTCAATATCGTTGGGGTAAAATCCCAACTGTATTTTAAATCTGCATCCTTCTACTCAAGGAACTTATGCAGATGATTTATGTTTGGCAATTATGTTCTCCACATGCTCATATTAGCCTAGGTAACCGAATCTTATGACTGTACAACAATGTGTACAATTTCACAGTGAAGTCAACTTCTTTATTTGGGAACATTAGCAACATACAGTGCCAATTTCCAAAACATCTATCAACAGTAAAGGATCTCATTCCTCTTTTCAGTAGAGGTTTTCTAAGCCTATTAGGAATGTGGTAAGATAGGGTGTTACCCCTTAAAGTTCTCTAGAAATATTTTCATATGACTCGTGCATGAGCCCAAGTAGGCCAAGTGTTGTTTCCATGCTCTGATACCAATTTATAACACAACTGACCCCTAGGTTCTCTTTTAAGGGGTGGGGCATCATAAATTGGTTTTCCTTAACTATCTCAAACCCTCCATTCGAGGTCTCTATCCCATTATGCTCGTCCAAATCTTTTTAGCCATGGTCTCCATGCTCAAAATCGAGCTCAGAGATGGCAATTATACCTCTCCCAAGTTCCTCAGGTGTTCATTGGTCGAGGCCACGGGGCTTCCACATGGGTCCGACTCAATATACTTCTCCCTGAGTTCTCCGATATCCTAGAACTTCCAGCATTCCCAATTCTATGGCGGAAATCCATCCGTCAACAAATCCAACGATTGGATTGGGTCCTCGGCTAACTCACAAGATAATGGGAAATTCAGCGTTCGACCTTTGGATTGAATCCAAGCCTAGCCCCTTCCCTCCGTCTACAATTGCATACGACCGTAAGCTATGACCAGATTCCCAGACAACAGGTGCCAAGACCACCATCGCGCGAATCCTCTGGAGTGGAAAATCTCTGAAGTTCACAATACGACGCCGTGTGTCCTCAAAGCATTTGACGGCTCTGATTCACTTCATAACTCCAGGCTTCAGAAGTTTTCGAGTCTCTGCACACACAAACCTCCGGAGTGAGATCCTTCTGGAGTGTCATATCTTTTGACACACGTCCTCCTCTATTCAACGGTCATGATGAACTCTGGTGCTCCGGCCTTCGGGAGTTCTCGACCAACGCAATTACCACTTTTCTTCTGGAGTGAATTTTCTTCGAACTGGAAGATATTTTTCCATGCGTCCTCCTTCACGGAAAATTGAGATGACTTCGTGACTCTGGACTTCAGGAGTCCTCGCACCTCCACTCTTTAACTCTTCCGAAGTACTACTTCTCCAGAGTGCAGGATCTGGCGACACCTGTCCTTACCAATGGACCGCTCGGATCTGTTCTGGCTCCAGACTCTTCGGGAATCTTTCCACCCTTCTGCTCTCGCTCCTATGGAATGTGGGATCTTCCGCCACGTGTCTCTGACTGATGGACGACTGAGATCTTCTTCGCTACTTCAGGCTTCAAGGTTTTTCAAAGCACCTCACTTCATTTCCTCTGGAGTGGCTCTTCTCTGGAGTTAACAATCTACTGCCACCTGTCTTCATACACCAACGGCTAGGATCTATTCCATCACTTTGGCACTTTGGGACTTCAGTGATTTCACCTGCTCCCACCTATAACCTCTCAGAGTGTCTATTCTCTGGACTAAAGGATATGTCGTCGCACATCCTTTATGATGGATGGTTGAGGTCTACTCTGTTACTCCAAGCTTTGGGGATTTTCAAAGAACCAAGCTTCAAATCCTCCGGAGTGGCTCTCCTTCGGAGTTAACGATATACTAACACGCATCCCAGTTGATGGACGGTTTAGATCTCCTCTGGATCCCTACAACTTCGAGGGTCTTCAACCTTTTACACTTGATTCCTTTCGGTGTGTTAAACCTCCGTAGTACAAGATCTGGTTCCATGTGTCCTTTATTATGGATGGTCGAGAAGGGTCTCGAAGGATCCTTAGATCGACGATCCACGTTACTTTGTGACTCTGGTATTCAGGAGGTCTTTATGTTACAACACCCCTTTCCTCCAGAAATAGTCAATGCTAGACTGACTACATTGTAGATCCAACAATCGGGATAGATCCTGGAAATCCTCAGATCTACGGCCCAAATTAACTTCAGGACTTCATCACTTCAGGGGATTCACCTCCTATACGATGAATATACCCAATTCACCAGACTCGCGAAGTCCGAAGGGCTCGAAGGATTAACCTTTGCATTCCTTCTCCAGATCCGACGATCGTGAAGAGCTTCAACTCCTCCCGAACTAATCTCATACATTCGTCTTCCAAACGAAATGACCTTCCCTTTCATGGCTTGAATCTCACTATCCTTCCCGAGCTTCGTCAGCTCTAAGATACTTAGGTACTTTGCACTATTTCTCCTTAACTTAACACCTAGAGGAATTCTTCCACGCACCCCTTGTGCTCATTCATCAACTCTAGAACTTAAGAGGTTCTCTGTCTCTTTCCGCCTCACAGAGACTCGGTGCATACATGCACTACCTCTCCTGATATTGACCAACTCCTTCCTCCAGAAGACTCAGAACGACTGGGAGTGCCGACATGCACACGTGAAACTATGCCTAAGGTAGACGAACTCATAGTTCATTTATTTTAACTTGAGCCACCATAGGGCTCAAGCATTACGTGTACAAGCTAGGTAATTCCTTACTTGCTTAAATACATAATTAGGCAGAATTAAAGGGATACAATATAACCATTAAGCAAAAATGCACATCCCTGAAACATTCATAGGATATCCAACTTTAATTCATAGTTACAATTCAATTAAACTGTGGGTGTTTGCCTTTCCACCCAACCATAGGCTCAGAGGAATTCATTCTTAGCGCTCTCGACACCCCCGTGCCAAGCCATGATATCACTAGGTAACTCTCGCAGTTTCTCAGGGATTCTTTCTCTATCTCAGCTTATGTTCATGTTTTGTTCTCTACATACTCTCAAAGATATATTTCTCTGTCACGGCCTCAACGAGGTTTATCATATGCTCTCTCAACATCAAGCTCGTACCCTTCAGTTCATTCTCCACTCAAGAGCCTCTCTTTTCTCGCTCGCACGTATATCTTGCATGCCCTTCTCCTCCTCAGTAAGGTTCTGGACCTGTCATATTCCTTCTGTCAGAAGGAAACTCAGGTCGGTCTGGGCCTACAAGAAAACTGCACCCCTGTGGTACTTCGGGTTGACAATTTCTTATCCCTTCAGCCAAACCCTCCAAGCCTCTATTCATGGGGTGGTTGATGGTTCAACCACCAGTCCTTTCTTCATTAATTGATTCCTACTTGGGAACCGGAGGTGGTTTATTATCCTCATCAAAGGGAAAATTTGGGGTCATTTGTCATAATGAACCCTATCTATAGTTTCGCGTTCTTTCATCTAGTGATATCATGGCTAGTACTTTCAAGGCTTCACCCCCACAGTCAATTATTTGGAAATTAAACAATAATACATTTACACTATTCCCATGCCACAGCATGGTAATCCTAATTAATGATTAATTACAAGTTGGGGGAAACAGGGGTGTTACAGCTATTCTCCTGCTTCTTTCCCAATTCCTCTCAAAAATTTTGTAACAGAATCATTTATTTACTAGCCTCTGTAGAAGGAACATACTCTGCTTCTGTTGTTGAAAGTGCAACAACTTTTTGCAGTTTCGAAATCCAACTTACTGTTGTTCCACCTGTTAACTACCAAAAACGCACCAGCATTTTTAAAGAAATATGCCTAATCTTGTAGGGAAATTTTGACTAGCTTCCCTAACTCCAAGTCCAAATCTGATTGCACAGTTGGAAAGATTATGATCTGTAGATGAAAATCGACTATTTGAACGTGCAAAACGGACATTCCACGGCTGAGAAAATGGATTTTTACCAAAGGCAGTTTTTGCTGGAAATTTTGACTTTCGGTGGTTTAGGCGAATAGGACGACTGTTCATTAACCACCGAAAGCTGCGCTTTCGGTGGTAAATTCGCACAGAATCTTGCCAGTCAACCACCGAAAGCCTGTTTTAACCAGAATTTTCGAAATTTTGCACAGATCAAGGATTTTTGAATCCAAATGGTTTGAATTTGATTCTAATGGATAAATGGTGAATTATCAAGACAGATCTAAAGATTATTTACAAGAAATAAGGTAAAAAGAAGAGTTTTAACCACATTTGGCATCTTTTCATAGG
>SNQJ01S0123932.1:0-11060 GCA_010110895.2 Picea sitchensis
ACTATGGACTCTGTCAGGAATGTTCTTCTGGACCAGTTTAATGAGTGTGAAAGAATAAGGTCACTCGACGATCTTTTCAATTTTAGGGAGTTTGAAAAGAGCTTAACTATGGACTCTGTGGGGGTTCCATCTTCATAAGTTTAGTCCCTCGGGCCTGAAAAAGGGATAAAATTATACCTAAGAGTACTCTTCTAGAGAACTGAAGTTCCATAGAGTATACCTTTGTTCATACAGTTGACCGTCTGGACCGAAAAAGGGGTAAACTACCGTCGGACAAACGTGACTTCAAATTTCAGTTTAACGAGTGTGAAAGGCCACAAGATCGCTTGGCAATCGTTTCATGTTTATAGGGTCTGAAAAGGGCTTAAAAGAAGACCTGTTATGTTTTGGGAGTCCTGAGGGTGAGGTAGAGAGCGAAGAAGAATCATGCAAATGAGGCTTAAACTCGTATTTAGGAAAAACTACAAGGACTCCCGAGCCTACAGTGCTTGAGAGACAACATGGATACCATAATGCAACCAGGATCTACCTAGGGCATCCATGTTCCGGTAAGCTCTACGACCAAATTGTGACACATCTAAACCAACTATGATGGTTCGATGTCACAACCTAATGGGATCGATCCTATGGAAAAGGAAAAAGACAACAAGATACAAAAGTCAGGGTAGAAACCTAATCTATATGCTCAAGTTGATCTTCGGAAAAAAAAAATTCACGGACCATCGAAAATTACTCAAAACTCCAAAAAAAATGTCCCAATACCCGATCATATCCCTCCTATGCAACTCCTGAATCACTCTAAATGGTTTTTGGTATAAAGAAAATGATAAGGGAGGCCAAAAAAATGACAAAAAGAGGCCAAAAAAGTCTATAAATAGAAGCTGATAGCTCATTATCACCATTGCTGATTTGGAAATTGACTCTGGAGCCCAAAGACCCCCTTTGTCAAAAGCAGTGATTATGGGAGCTACAATGGACGAAACGAACTTTTGTCTGGACCAAATAAGTACAAACTCCCTTATCTTGCATTTTAAGTCTTTATTTTTTCATTGGGTTTCATTTTTTAGGTGGGCATCGACCTTTAAAAGGTCGGCCCTAGGTCCACACGGGCTATCTCTGGACAGGCCGCGTGTACACGTGACTGTCACCAGTAAATCATGCGTGGACCCCCCTTATGGAATGAAAAAGGCATAAAAAGAAAGGGTTGACCCTCCTGAACCTTGGTGTTTTGCAGGATGTATGTCCATTGGATAGAAAGAGAGGATGAAGAGGTGAATGAGTTGGTCAGGGAAGACCCCAATGTTGTGGCTACTTTGATGCAATGTGGGTTACTCAAGTTTTTCCTATGTCCTTTCATGCGGGCACAACCTAGGCTACTGAATGCCTTGGTTGACTACTGGCATCCAGATCCAGAGTCATTCATGTTAGAGGGGCAGTCACTGGTGCCCACGGTCGAGGACATTTACTTTTTGACTGGCCTCTCCAAGAGAGGGGAACCAGTCAATTTCCAGACTTTTCCTTCAGGGCCGCATAACATAGCGAAATTGATAGTTCTATACTGTGCAGATGATACAGACCACTCGAGCATGCAGGTGACCATAAGCAAGATCACTAACTTATCGCTACATGTGATAGTATTTCTTATTGGGCGAATTATTGGTTATGTGGCTCTACATCAGGTGTCCTGTGCATAGATGAAATGTGCAGTCCAGTGCTTAAATGCACAAGTTTTTGATTGGAGTACCACATTGCTTGAGTGTATGAAAAGACAGCTGACAGATTGTCATTTGCGGACACATAGGAACTTCGGGTTCGGGACCATTCTGTGTTCATTCTTTTTTGAGAGAGTTCCGAGTTTTAGTCCTCGAGTAGTGGTATGAGGACATCATGCCTCTCTTCCTGCAGTGTGTAGATGGGTAGTATTACTGCCACAACATGGTGGCGGAAGGACCAATGAGTCCTTCAATGATGACTTCTTTGCGTGGTTGTCACAACAGATCCCAGTTATAGAGGATTACCCCTATGCCGAGATTGATTTCTCGAGAGACCCTGAGATATCGGTACCTCCTGGTGAGGAGCGAGGGGAGATGGGTAAGTCTCCACCTTTATAGATTTTTGTGTTTTAAACATATGTAATTTTTATGTTGTTTTGTTATATATATCATTTATTTTTGTTATGCCAGAGTATTTGATGAATATGTGTTCATTCTGTGCATATGTTGGACCAATGCAACCCACTAACTATGCGAGGAACAGGTGTCGTCCTCGGCCAGGGACCGCACCTGCCGTCGCAGGGGGACCAACAGTAGCAGGAGATCTTCCAGCCGGGGAGGCTGAGAGGGTATTGAGATGAGTCGAGCTTAACTTTACTGCACTCACTTGCACGGTCCCGATGGCAGAGATTGAGGACCTACCACCATCTATGTAGCCTCATGTAGTGCGGGCACCACAGACGTGGGTCCGGTTGTTTCTACGTTTAGCCAACACGGTGGATCAGTATAACAGGGCCCACAGGCCCTGACTTTAGCTAGACATTTTGACGTGCCACGAGCACTACTTGTATATTTTTTGAGGGCATAAGCCTTGTGACTCGTTATTGGTCCTATTTTTGAGGCGCTTGCGTCCATCGATGTACTCTGGTTACTTTATGATATTAAATATGGATTTTTTGGTCTTTTGTGTCTTATGGATCATGTGTTCAAAAGAAATGTATTTACATGTTTATGTGAATGTTCTTTCATATGTGTGCAAGATGCCAATCTAAAATTTGATTAGCTAGAGTATTAGTAACTTGGTTTAATCTCCTAGGAACATGAAAATATGTAATATAATAAAAGTTTTGTTCTAAGAGATGTACCCTAAGGAATCATCGGTGGAAAGTTGGATCATGAACCCGGTATACTCTATTTAACTGAGACACAACTAGTTGAGCGTCGAGATAGACCCGGAGATGAGAGATACCCAATGACAAAGCGTCACGAAGAAACTCAATAACTGCACTATACTCGACGACATTATTTGTGGTGTCACCTAAGCATATACCTCCGAAAGATAATAATTGGCCTTGAGGTGTAAATATTACCCAAGCTGTGGAGGCAAGCCTCCGAGTGTGCTGACTAGCACCATTTGCATACCCAACGAACACCTTAGAATCACTTGACATCTGCCACAGTGACGAAAGATAACATCAATGACACATCCATAACACTAAAAGAAACTAATAAGTAATAGTACAAAGACTATACATATGTTACAAAAAGTTACCCACAATGACCTGCCTATGAGTAATACTTCTTGAGGTAAAGCCCATTTCTAGGCTTCGCCAAATCATTCCCTTCAAAATCAACCAGACGATAAGCGCTCTTTTTTAAAACCTCTTTTATGATGAAAGGTTCAAACCACATGGGTTCGAATTTTCCTGCCCCTAGGGGGTCCTTATCTTGGTCATAGACTAGGACAAGGTCGCCTTCAGAGAAAATCTGAGGACGAATGGACCTATCATACTGACACTTGACCTTATGTTTGTGAGCCTCATTGGACAGGGCCACATCATGACACTGTTCATTGAGTTGCTAAAGGTATACTAACCGTTCTTCAAGTGGAGAAGTGTCTGGCATTAATTGTACTTCCAATTTTAGAGACGAGATCTAACATTCGATGGGCAAGACTGCCTCCAGCCCATAAACGAGTTGAAAAGGTGAGAAACCAGTTGCAGTCTTAACAGATGTTCAGTAAGACCATAATGCCGAGTATAACATCAAATGCCAATTTGACTTGGCTGAGTTGATAGTTCATTGTAGAATGGTCTTAAGAGTTTTGTTTACAGCTTCCACATGCCCATTTGCTTGGGGGTAGTAGGGTGATGAATTTTCTTGCCGTGGCCCAAGCTTTGATGTTAACTCGGTCATCATCTGGTTCTAAAAGTGACTGCCATGGTCAGTGAAAATCTCCCTTGGGACGTCGAACCTTGCTATTATCTGATTGAATAAAAAGAGAGTTGTAGTCTCTCCATCATCTTTAAACGTTGGCATAGCTTCGACCCACTTTGTGAAGTAGTCTACAGCTACGATGATATAGCAGTGCCCCCTTGCTGAAGGAGGGTTGCATGTAGTGTAATCAATCCCCCACTTAGTGAAGGGACCAACTGTGATGATAGGAAACATGGGAGCGGGATGTGCCCTCATCTTCCGAGAGAAGATTTGGCATGGGTGGCACTTCTTGACCGATTCGACACAATCTTTGATAAGTGTCGGCCAGAAGTAACCTGCGCGTAGAATTTTTTAGGTTGTTTCCAACCCAAAAAAGTGACCACCACAAGCTCCGGTATGGAAATCATTAAGCATGATAACCGCTTCTTCGTGAGTGAGACATCAACGTAGGATGCAGTCTACACCTCTCCGATACAATGTATCATCGAGTATGAGATAATTCTTAGCCTGATGGCATATGCGTCGACGCTCATCACGAGAAGTAGTAGTGGGGCACTTCAAAGTCTGGAGATAGATAAGTATATCTCCGTACCAAGGATCTGAAGAGGTGATCAAAAAAATATCTCCTCTAATAGGAGACTCTTCGGGCACAAGATCACCTGACTCAACTGGAAGTTCCGAAATAAGTTCTGCGAAGACCAGTGACTTTTTGGAATTTGCTGAAACGAAATCCAAGTCAAACTCCTGGAGGATGACTATCCATTTACTGATTTTTTCGCCTATTACCCATCATGTCAACATGTACTAAAATGGATTCACGACAGCAATGACGGTGGTCTTGCGAAACAGAACATAATGACAGAACCATTGAACAACATGGACCGCTGCCAATGCAAGTTTTTCGATATGAGAATAATGTAGTTCTGGTCCTACAAGGCCTTGGCTCAGGTAATAGATGACATATTCTGAGAACAAGTCATCTTCCTGAACTAAGACCATGCTAATGGTTGACTCTGCTACAGCCAGATATAATAGCAAATCCTTGTTATAGTTAGGTGGTCGGAGCAGAGGGGTAGTTGTGAGTGCATGTTTCAATGCGGCGAAAGAGCGTTGAGTGGCATCGTCCCAATAAAAAGGAACATATTTTTTAAGTAAGCGCATGAAGCCCTTGGTGATCTCAGCATAGTTAGCGATAAAGCATCTTAGAAAATTTGCCTTACCCTGTAGACTCTGAAGTTGAAGGAGTGTGCGTGGGGGGGGCAACTGAATTATTGCCTCAACCTTGAGAGGATCGACCGTGATCCCTGTTGTTGACACTATGAAACCTGACAATCGTCCTGACGTTACACAGAAACTGCACTTGTTTGGATTCAAGCGAATCCAAAAGTAGCAACAATGTTCGAAGATAAGTCGAAGGTGTGTGGGATGATCTGTTCTCTTGTGAGATCGAAATGCTAAATCATCTAAATAGGCCTCGACTATATGCTTGAGGTCATGGAAAGAAAAATACATGGCCCGCTGAAAGGTGGCTCCAGCATTTTTGAGACCGAAAGGTATCTTAGGATACGCGAATGTACCCCATGGACAGATGAATGTCGTTTTGTGTTGGTCTTCAGGTTTGATTTGTATTTGATCATATCCTGAAAAACCGTCCATGAAAGAAAAGGATTTGCAACCTGCACATTCATCAATGATCTGGTCGATGAAAGGTGTGGGAAAACTATCTTTGGGATGGGCCTTGTTCAAATCACGGAAGTCTATACATACACGAATTGTGCCTTGTTTTTTATTGATCGGTACGGGGTTTAACACCCATTGGGTCAAATGGATAGGATAGATAAAACCGGCTTTTAGCAATTTCTCAACCTCAACCTTAATGGCTACTGCTTTCTTGGGGTTTACTGAAAGAAGTTTCTACCAAACAGGCTTGGCATCTGGATACGTTGTGATTTCATGTTCAACTATTTTTAGATCGATGCTTGGCATTTCCTCGTAAGACCAGGCAAAAACATTGTGGAATTATTTAAAAAGATCTGTGTAGATTTCACTCTCTTCGGGGGAGCAGTCAGCTCCGACGAAGACATTCTCCATGACGCCAGGGTTTCGGGAGATATTGATCGGTAAGGTTTCAACGATAGTTGCCATATTACCCTTAGCATAAACCTCATGTGTAGCTAAGGAATTAATAGGACAAGACCGATCTCCTGTCATAGTCATGGTGAATTCTCCTGCTTCAATTCGGCTTAACTCTGGGAGGAAGTATGATCTGTGAAGAAGATCTTCCCAGGGTTTATCCGGACTAGTCATTGCTTCAATTATTGCTTCATCGGAGGGAAAGACTAAGTCTAATGAATCGGTGTGAGCGAGAGAACCCTTAGCCCAAATAGGCTCTAGAAGTGGATCGAACTCTTGTGTAGGAGCTGGATCAGTGTGGGATGAAGTTTGTTGGACTAAAGAGTATACTACTTCAGCTGTGGACAAATGCATGGACATGCCTGGGTGCCCTGTCCCATCCATTGTGGCCGATGGGGAAGGAAGTATCCACGGATCGTTAAAGTAAGTCATGCGGAATGATGAAACTTGAAAAATCTCAACCTTATGGTGATTGGATATAAACTTGATATCGCCTTGAGGGGGCCGGTAATCGAAGGTACCCATCAAATATGGGCACAAACCAACCCCTATGTTGACAACACCTAGTTGAGGATTATCAATCATCGGGACCATGGATGCCCCCAATGTAGGGTCAGGCTTGGAGAAAGACAATTGATCGATGGTCACTATCCAACCCTCATGTGGAAACAACAAGACCCAGAAAACTGTAACAACCACAGCTTGCATGGCATAAGTCCAACTCCTTCCTAACAAAAGGTTATAGTTGAGGGGAGCATCGAATACCTCTACTTCGACACACACGGTCTTCCCTCCTAACTGCACCGGGAAAGAAGGAACGATACCATGTGGTCTGAATGAATGACCGTCAAAAGCGGTGAGGAGAGTAGGTGACAGAGACAAAACAAGCTGGCCAACTGCCTTCCAACATGCCAACGACATAACACATGTCGAGGTGCCCTCATCAACCACCATGCGAAAGATATTCCGAGTAAATTTTTTTGTGGGATAAGCCACTACTATCTGAAACACTACGTGGTAAGGCAGACGAGGTTTTAAGTTGGTTGTATCCAACATGATTGTACCTGGATTACAAGTCTTGGTAGATCCTAAAGTAGTTAACAAGGCTTTCCTCTGGGAAGGGTAGATTTGGAGGACCTCCAAAGTGGACATCGCACAAGGGGTTTGTGATAAATATTTCACCACAGAGTAGTTCTTGGAGGCCCTTGCGTTTGGGTTATGAGAAGATTTTTTGAATGGGCCTTTGGGAATATGTGTCATTGTTTCTCCCAACGTCTTCTCAATCTGTAGAGGAAGAGATGGGAGTTCAACTTATTTACCCTTCTCAGAAGTGCTTGGTTTACTATAGTCATGCGCTCTAGTCGATATAAAAGAATCACCCCTCACCATATATATGTTCCCAGATGAGGGGTTATTCGTAGGCGAAGAGGGTTCTTGGCTACCCCCTTCCGTGCTTGCAGAGGCTTGGGTTAGATTTTGCCCATGTTGAAATGGATTGGTCAACACAATAGGCTGTTGTTGCGTCATAAACTTTTGGGCTTCTGCAAGCTGAGGACATAGATGGGTCAAGTGGTTTTCCACGCACAAGTTGCATGGATACCTCGCCTTTCATTCCTCAGTGTTGTCCCCACCAACATTATCGGTAGGTTTTTTATCCCCCTTACCCTTCTTTCGTTGTTTCTTCTTTCCTTCAGGCTGTTGGGTGGCCTTTGGGTTAGTCGATTGCACTGTGTGTACCTTTGACATTTTGGTAAGGGGAGCAACCAAAGTAGTAGTTTGGCTAGATGTTGTGTGTTGTATAGATAATTGCTACAACTACTTCGTCAATTGCTCAGTGGGCTTTGTTTGTGTTGAACCAACAATACCATCGGCATGTGGTCCAACTCTTTGTCTAGTTTTATTAAGTATTGAGTGTGGCGCATCTAGAAAGATGTTGTATAATAAATCAGACTGAGAATAGATGAGCTCAAATTATTGAGCTCTCATGATGGCGTCTTCTTTGGAGAATACTCCCGACGTCGCGACGTCTTTGGATAACTGTGGGACCAAAGACTTAAGGAACCACTCAAGCAGGAATGCTGGTGGGATTGGCACCTTAATTAAACTCTTCCGGCGTCTCCATTCTTGGATGTGATCAGAGATATGGTCCATTGTTGTCTATTTGAAATTGGCAAGCAACTCTGTGCCAGTTTCGTATCTCACTAGTAACTGGAAATGGTTTAGGAAAGCCATCGCTAGTTCGTCGAAGGAAGAGTATCTTGAGTAATCGAGCTCAATGTACCATTTTGCGGCACTCCCAATGAGAGTATGTTGAAACAATCACAACTATACGGAGTCATCTTTCAACGAGTTAGATGAGAACCAAAGATGGAAGGTAGTCACATGATCTCTTGAATATTCGTTAGGCTTGGCTTCGAACTTTGGGATGTCCGAAGGAAACTTCATCGGCATAGGAGGCCAACGTGGATCGTGACAAATAGGGTCATTCAACAACCTTGTCAAGTCTAGAAAATGCAAGGTTTCCAGGAAAGGTAGTTTGGGTTGTTGGTGATAACCTGGGAAAAAGGGGCCTGGAGTTTGACTGGTACCAGGTTGCCAAGAAAAGTTCGGCTGCTGGCCCAGATTCTGGTAGAAACCATGGCCTTGGCTAGCGTATGTATTTTATGTATGTGGAGACATCATCAACTGATTTCCAAAATAGGACATAGATGGTTGGGCATGCATTACATTCGAAGGACTTTGGGAAGGGTTTCCCCATGTCGGTCCCATGAGGATAGGCATAGTAGCTTGTCCAGGGTTCCATTGATTGTGGAGAGAATTACCCCAGATCGGCATTCCGGACAAGGGAAGGGATCCCTGCCAAGAATTCCAAGGCCCTGATGCAGAAGAAGTTCCTAGGTTTTCCCCCTGTGCAAGAATAGTACCCTGCATAGGAATAGGTTGTCCAAAACTGGGATTCCCCCCAATCGGGAAGGCGGCTGACGAGAAGGCATTGTTACCAAATGTTCCTATCAAAGAAAACAGTGTCAAACCTACTGGCATACTATGTGAAGGTGGTCCTTGACTCCCCGCTCCAAATAAACTATGGTGTGTAGGTTGCCCGGCGGATTGCTGATGCGAGCTACCGAGTGAAGGGGACGAAGGAGGTATATGACCTCCTTCGTAAGGGAAAGCATTAAAAGGAGCAGGAGTGCCCCCCATGTGACCTTGCAGAGGAGCACTAGAGCTCCCTGCCCCTAGACCTAAAGTTTGTAAAGTGGAGTAGGAAAGTACAAGACTTGTACTTGAACTAGGCATCCCGTATGAGAACGGAGGGTCTTTCGCACTTGGTATGAAAGGGGTTGTGGCTGCCACCAAAGATGGGATCAGACCACTGTGCGATGTAGTGGCAGTCGAGACCATGGTGGCTTGGATTGGTGACGGTGGGTTAGGAGGTGGAAACTCTCTTGTGGTGACAACCGTAGTGGGAATTGAAGAATTCTCATAAGGAGTAACAACATTTGTTTCCATTGCTATGTGCAACACTGTCTGGCACTCGTAAGGATAAATCAGTACGATGGTGGGTGTTGAAAGATCAGTGGTGGAGGTTTCAACCAGACCAAAATCTTGCACTCCAAGGTCTAAAATTGTTGATTCCTCTGGATGTTGGTCGAGCACAATTTCTTGTGACCCGGTCGCTTCAAAAGACCCTTGTTGGTCTAGCTTTCGCCTTAGTGGTGGCGAGGGTGGCTCTAGTGTAACCAGCGGCAGGCCAAGAAGCCTTTGTGACCAGCAGAGCTCATGATCCTCCACTGTGTGAGAAGATCAAAGATACACTAGGGTAGTTTAACCATTCAAAAACAACATGCACTAAAAAAAGTCCCTAGAAGATAAGACATGCAAACACTAAATTAATTGGAAGAACAGTTACAACAACCAACACTAGAGAAACTTACTAGTGCAAGTACAAATCGAAAACAGAAGCACCCTCCGGGTATACTTTGCAAAGTGTGGCTCGATGTCTGTCCTAGGTACCGCGGTATACCCTCGCAGTCACCTGTGTATGTCCCTAAAAAAGATAGGCAACTAGGTTTCCAGCATGCGAACAGTCACCAGGCGGGTACAGTCGAAAGTCGGGTAGACCACAATGAGCAGGGTATCGAGCCTGAAACCTATCAAGGGTATCAAAAGCAAGTGGTCTGAAAGACAACTAAGGATCTTGAACGGATTTGAGACCCACGAAGCCCCGTGGCAAATGCAATCGACTGAATCCCAAAACAAGCCCTCATTGGTCCAGCTTTGGAGGGGTTATCTCTGCTACCTTTCCACACACGACCTCATGTTTATCCCCTGTGTTAGAGGGGGGTCCCGGATAACTTTCACGATACTAGACTTAGACACTCCCTAACTCAGACTCCAATGTTTGATTTTAAATGGCCTTGAAGAGTTTCCTCTCCAACCTAATCCAAGACCCTAATCCTGAACTAGTTGGTTAACCCTACAAACATAAAAGTCTAATAAATTTTAGATTTAGCATTGATTTTATGGCTTATATAATGTCAAGGGGTATGAAAGTTAAACCGATGATGTTTTTAAAAGTCGAAAGTAAAAAATGAACAGAAAGTTGGAAACAAAAATTTTACTTAACGCAAATTTTCAAGAACTTTTCAAATAATATTTTTACTTTTTTTTTTCTAAGATCTTTTGAATCAGCAAACTTAAAGAAGGATTTCACTCGACTACGAGCTACTTACGATCTAAGTAAACTATCAAGAACTTAAGAAAGCAAAGATTTTTCCCTGGCTACTAAAGCAAAATCACACTTTTCAACCAAACAAGAAAATGAAAGAGATTTTTTTATTTTATTTAAATGTTGATAAAGCAAAAAGGAAAAATACCAACAAGTAAAAAACCAAGAAAAATAATTCTGGCCTAATCGAAGATCGCAAAGAATCACTTCAAAAAATCACACCCTAGCAACTTAAAAAATGACTCTCACACTTGTCTAAAAACCCTAAA
>SNQJ01S0123932.1:11110-26573 GCA_010110895.2 Picea sitchensis
CTAGCAACTTAAAAAATGACTCTCACACTTGTCTAAAAACCCTAAAGAAAAAAAAATTTAATGACAACTTTTAAATGAAAAAAGCAAGCTAAGGCTAAGATCAACCCTAAGCTACTGACTATTAGGACAGAGATTCAAAAACCTAAGAGGTATAACTCTTGTCAAGGGAAAGGATGATTGCCTTACCCTCAACAAAAATTATCCTGCACAAGCACGCTACTAATAATTCAACAACAAGTGTGTGAATGCGAGTTGTATAGAGCCAGAGGGTGTGTACACGCGAGCTGACCTTCTACATGCCGTGTGTATCTCTAAAACTCTGAAAAAAAAAAAAACAGACAATCCGAACCAAGAAGAGACCACTGATATTGAGAACCAGGATCTCTTAAAGGCTTGGACACTCTCTTTAACAGAAAAAACAAACAACATAAGGAAAAAATTCGTAAAACAAATCAATCTGAGACAAGACTGCAAACAACCAAGACTTAGAAAGAATTTTAGAAAACCCCTGAGAATGTCTGATTCTGACAGGGAAGAGGATGACTGCCTCAAAAATTTTCTGGAATCTACACACTACTGCTACTTCTTCAGCTAGCGTTTACACATGGGCTATAAGAGAGTAGGGTGCGGGCACACGCGTGCAGACCTTGTGCAGGCCGCATGCACCTCTGTGGGTCTCAAAAAAACACAGTCAAGCAAATAACAAAGACAGATGGTATGGAAAACCAGACTCTCTGCTAACTCAGAATTTGCAGAAACTTCAAAAAACAGGCAAGAAAACCAGTCTTTTAAAACTACCCAAAAATACTCCCAGGAACCCTAGAGACTTCTCCAGTATGGTCACCAATTCTGTTGTGGTGGGAAATCCCCCTACAGACTAGTAAATAGGGTTATAGTATGCATGCAGATATGACCAAAAGAAAACTACTTTCTACTTTTGTCTCAGACTTAATCCCCATTTCTTTTCAGTGAATACATGGTTAGACCAACATACCTTGTTCTGGATGGTTGATCTCGATCCTTCTTCACGCTTGACCACTTGTTGGCAGCTCTCCTCCCAAGGCCGACCTGCATAAAAAACAAGCAACAAACTACACATGCATTTTACCTATAGACTAATGGGTTAGAGATTCAAACATATATTTACTGAACTATGAAGAACTCATATAGTGGGACGGGAAAATAATTTCTTTATTATTAACTTTAATGAATCAACTTACAATGTCGAGACCAGTCACTGCTCCGTGAATCCTAATCATGGACTCCTCTTCAATGTCCTCCAACTTCTTTGTTTTGTATCTCTTCTTGCACACAAATGGCTAAAGGGTTGGGAGAATAGGAATATGCAATTGGGCAGAGTTTCTTTACTCTCTTTTCTCCTCTTCCAATTGGGACCCCTAGACCTTCTTTTATAGGCTAGAAGAAGCTAGGTATTTAGACGAACCCTCAGCTATGCATGGCTAGGAGTTTCAGTTAACTCACCCAAAGCTATGTGTTCCATCGGCAACTTTCCTTTTTTCGTTCTTTTGTCGGTCCACGCGAGCTGTTTTAGGTCAGCTAGCATGTACACACATGCAGTAATGGAGTAGGGCGCGTGGGCCCTTATAAAAGAGGTTTTTTAAGGAGTTGTTCAGCAGTGCTTTGGCAAAGAAGGGATCTAAGATGGACTGATGCCAGGTAAGCATGTATGGTGCAAATTAGGGTTATAATAGATAGGTACTGGTTTGGTGAAAGTTAACGCAACCATTCCTGGTCCCCTTCACCATCTCTTTTCATAGCATTCGTGGTATTTCTTAGTACACCCCTCTTTTAGCAGTCATGCAAGACTTATCTATTTTCTAGTAAATAACATAATTTACATTCAATGACCTTTTATACAAAGTTCCATCAAATCAAACATTTACACATATTGAGTTTGACAAAGTCTCTTGGCCATTATAGTTATATTTACAAACTGGGGGAAACAGGGTGTTACACATTCCTATAGGAATGGTCTCTGTATCCCATGGAATGGCTTTCAACATCTGGGAAGACTGACATTCTTCTAGGACGTAGGTCATATTAGAAGAATGGTCCTTGTATCCCATTGTGCAGCTTTCAGCATCTGTTGGGAAAACTATTCTTCTAGGACATATGTCTGGATTAGAAGAATGGTCCCTATATCACTCTGTTGAGTGGGTGTCTCATGCAAGACATGATGATGAGTGTATTGAGTTCAACACGTGACTTATTCAACATCATGCTTGATTACTCATATAGAGTATGGCCTCGAGAGATGATGAAAACGATGATGTATGTTGATGCCAGGATGTTATCAGAAGATATTGATAGTGATGATGATGCTTGTGACTTGATCTGCATGATCATGAGATAGCATGTGTGTCTATGATGATGCTACCAACATAATGGTTTGTGTGTGCTCAAGACCATTACCGTTAATACCTCCATAGCTAGGAGGGAGTGTTGATGTTACGGTAGTTGTGGGAGGTATTAACCTCCACATGTACCCTTTGACTAGAATGGAATATTCTAGAAGCAAGGGAAAACCTAAATAGATGTGTGAAAACCCTAGAAGAATAAATAATATTAGAATATTATATTCTAGAAAGACAAGTCCTTAGTCGAATCCACAAGAAAAAAATAAACAGAAAATATAATTACCAGAAAGTTAGGTCGGCCCAGCCAGAAAAGTCACTGGATAGATTAATATAAATACAGGACGTTTTAGCTCATTTGTACACCTAGTTAGAGCACAAGTCTTGTGGCGAGCTACAATCGCAACTACAACTGCAACTGCAAGGAGGAATACGAGCGTATGGTCATCTATTGGTCTTGGTCTCTCTCTAGCGCTATCAAGTGATATTCTTGGTGATATTCTTGGTGATACTCTTGGTGATATTCTTGGTGATGTACTAGTTAAGTATGGCACAAGTTTGGGAGAGTAGTGCAGCCATAGTTGTTGTAATTGTGTATGGTACTTGTTCTGTAGATATGGAGACTCTCTCTTGTGTGCTACCCTTGGAGAAGGAGCCCCCTACTTGTCTTGAGTTATTTTTTTCATTAGCAGCTAGGGTTTATCTATTGGTTCTAGTATGGATTTCAAGAATAATTATGTCAAAGGTTAAAGGTGCTCGGGGTGGTTGAATGCCTATGGTTGGGTGACAATATTGTGATATTGTCTATGGTAAAATGAGCACATCAATTATTTTAACAGTTCCAAATCGAGAGCCTCTAACCCTTATATTGTTGACTAAACTACAACTTTTGCTCAATGAGAAAATCTAGTTAAAGTTCCTTCTATTTAAGAGCTAATACTAGGAGTAAAATACACAAAGGTAGACAAAGACATGAATTCAATTGATCCAGTAATTGCACAAAATAAAACCACAATAGAACTCAAGCCAAGTTCTTGGACTCCATTACATTCAACACAGATGTGCTCTGAAGTTTCTCACCCCTCACTCATCCACAAATATCCTCCTCTTCAAGAACTAAAAGCTTCTCACCAACTACTACTTGAAGAATTTAATGTAGATCATTAAGAAAAATTTACACAAAGTTTAATGTAGATCATTCTTTGTATAAAATGGCATTGGGATAATCCAATGTAAAAGTGCCTTGTACATGGAAGTCGCGTAAATTATAGATAGCATCAGACATGTCCTCAAAGTATTTCTCATATGGCATATTCATTAATATGTGACAAAGCGTCATCAACAAGTTTTGATACTGGTGGGCTTCCCTGAAAATACATTTTATTTTCAAATTCATCAGTAAAAGCAAAAACAACCATAATTGTAGAGATGATTTTTTTTGTCGATGAACAGTTAGTAAGGAGGTGGGGTAAAGTTTTTGTTTCCCCAACCCATTTTTTACCTACCATATCTAGCCCCAAGCTCAACAACCACCTTCTCCCAAAAGTTCCATGCAAAATTGAGAATGATGTGATTGCATCCTATGCCATGATTTTCCATCTCTTACCCCAAGCCGTCAATGTTTTTGGCCGAGGATTTGTGCTTGTAGGCTAGCACACCCGAGATATTATTTGTTGGTCACTTCATCCAACAACCATAAGTCGTTATGGTTTCTCACCCTCATTGATTCAAAGGTCGATCTCCATTGCCTTGCTAAAAAAGTTATAAAAAAAATTGATAAAAAGAAAGCAAGGAATGTAAGATTCACCCTTTCGATTGTTTTTGGGATTTCTTAGGAAAATATCCTACATAAACGATGTTTTCATGTAGCGAAGACTAGAATATGGATGCAGTGGTGCCAGGATCGATCTTGGTACCTGGAAGGTAATGAATGAATTTATACTGAGAGATTTTGATAATTTTGTTTAGTTGTTAGAAACTTTAAGTTAGGGTAAATTGTAAAATAATATGTTAGCTGATTGTTACATATTTGTGGATACCTTATATGAGGAAAAATACCTGGCGTCCTTCTTTATTTAAGACAAATCATTTGAGAGTCCAGATCGATGGCCATGCCTTACTCCAAGGACCCTACACTAAGAAGATCCACATCTAAATATATTCGAAATAGAGATGCTCAAAAGCAAAGAGGAAATGGAAGATTAAAAGATACAATAGACTCAAAAAGGGACTATGAAACCACTATGAAGAATATAAGGAAGGTTTTCATGATTGTGTAGGTGGAAATTCAAGAATGTAGTCACTTTTCTCGACTACTATTTGGACACCTAACAACCATATTATGCAAAAACCAAAAACAATAATGTTATTTTGTGTTATTATTTTCTCGACTACTATTGGACACCTAACAACCATGTTATAAAAAAACCAAAAACAATAATGTTATTTTGTGTTATTATTTCCTAACAACAAATACTGTATAATCAAAATCAATGGCATTAGTCAACCCATACTTAATATGTTAAATATTTCAATACTTTCGAAACTCAAACATTTAAAAAAAAAGATAATTTAACTTTACCTTGAAATGAGGTCAAATAAAAGGCCAAATGATTTGATGGGTGAAAAAAAACTTGCCCAAAAACATTGTAAACTTTAAATGCCTAAAACTACATGCAAGTTGAGTAGAGTAGGTCAAGAGAAAACTCCTTTCTTCACAAAATTCTTGGAGTTGGTGTTTAAGGTTGCATCCGAAGATTTTTTCATATGGACCACTTACTAAGGGATTCCCTTATTGATAGGATAGAGGCACCGCATCTTATCTTGCCACGTAGGAAGACAAAGCCACCCATAATAAGATGCCTCGCACGTGGTCTAGGTATGAGGAATGGAAGTTAAGTATGTGGGCTAACATGTCCAAAATACGAATGAGATCTTTAGATAAATATGAGGTGGCATGTGTGGCCTACTATGCTCAAAAATACAAAATATCGTACTATGTGTGGCTTAACAGGCTAAGATATCGTACATGCATGCGTGCCTTTACTATATATATATACAATCCAAGAAGAAATTTTTCTCAAATTTATATAGAGTATAAAATTTTTTACAAATGCAGTAGCAAGCCGTGAGACTCACAGCAGTTCCAAAGAGATGATTGTTTTCTCAATATCCAAAGAGATTGGAAGGAGAATAGTCTTTTCATACTAGCACATGAACTCCAAAACAGAAAACTGACCAGAAAAGTGAATCCAATACAATTCTTTGTCGGGCTAAAAGAGTCCCGAAAGCATTCAGAAAATGTTGATAGAGGTAATATGACTCTCTTTACCATTATCACAATGGAATACCGAGAGCTTTCCAATGACGTCACCAAGGGCCCTCTTGGAGAGAACATCGGCTTCGGTGTTGTGAGCCCTGGATATATGTTGGATTTTTATATCGGTGAAGGACTTGTAGAGCTCTCTGGTTTGGTGTTTCCAGCCTTCAATGTGAATAGATCTCAGATTGCTGTTGAGATTAATCCAGTTTACAATAACACTCGAGTCTCCTAAAACAAGTAGGTGGTTTATTGACCAGCAAGAAGCGAGATAGAGAGTGGCCCACAAACCCATAAGCTCAGCTTTGGTGTTTGTACCTGCTCCGCAGTTAAGAAACCAATTTGTAATTCTGGAGGAATGTGTTTTGAAGGTGCCTCCTGCCCCGCAGCAGAGGCCATTTGAGAGAGTCGCCCCGTCAAAACAAGCAAGCGTGGTTCCTTCATCCAACCTGTAGTCGAGAGCTTTGTAAAGGATTGTTTTGGGAGATGTCTGCTGGAAATGGAAAGATGATAAGATACGGAGAATAACGGCTTTGGGGGAGGTAGACCGTCCCTCAAATATGACCCTGTTGCGCTCTTTCCATGTCTGCCAGCAGACGTGTGCCACCAGGGGGTGAGGAGCCGAAGCAATGGATAACCAGGAGACGAGACAAGAAATGAGAGAGTCTCCATTCCAAGTCGCCTGCATCGAAAATAAATGACTTAGATGACTCTAGATGTTTGCAGTGTACACGCAATGGAGGAATAGATGTGTGGAATCCTCGGTAGCAGCTTTGCAAAGGGCACATAGACCGGGCCCGTGCCAGCCCCTCTTGCGCAGCACCTCCCAGGTGAGAAATTTGTCATGTATGCAGAGCCAAAAAAATAGCTATATTTTGAGGGGAAGCCGCCACTTCCAAATGGAGGTAATCCACGGGGGGGCCTCAATCGTTCCCTTTGAAAGAAGAATTGCCGAATAAACATTTCTCACCGTGATGGAGCCCGATCCATCCCCACCTGCCCAAAGGATTGTGTCGGTTTCCCTGCTTAATACAATGCCAGTCAATCTCAATGCAAAGATGTATGAGTCCCATTCCCACGCCAGCTGACCGTCTAAATTTAGATCGCTGCTATGTAACCAAACGTCCGTGGAGGAGGTCGTCGGTGCCAATGAACCCGCCTGTGAAAGAGTCTTCATGTTAATGGAAGAGAGCTTCGATCTGAGGAGAGAGGAGAGGTGCGCTCGGTTATCCAGGCCGAGGATGTTGTCTCTCCCGATTAGTATCTCATGGCCCGATCCGGGAAGCCAGCATAGCCAGTGAAGGATCACTGGTGAAGCAGAGACTAAGCCCTTCCAGAAGGGGGAAGCCCTTTTCTGGACAAGGGAATTCTGTCTCAGTCAGAGAGGTATGGGACGTGAATTCAGGTACTTGTCAGAGATAACATTGAACCAGATACTCCCATGTGTAATCGCTCTCCAGAAGGAGCAGGCCAGGAGGGCCATGTTGAATGAAGCCAGGTCTCTCAGTCCCCAGCCCCCTGCCTTTTGGGGTCTAGAAAGTAGCTGCCAGTTGCAAAGGTGTAGATGTCGCTTTCATGGGAGGTCATTCCACAAGAAATTGAAAGAGAGTCTGCGTAAAATGATAATGATCCTGTTTGGAATCCGTTCGAGGGTCATCCAGTAGACTGCAAGTCCTTCCAGAACTGTTTTGACGAGGATAAAACGACCCCCCAAGGAGAGCCATTTGTTTCCCCAGAAACCAATTTTCCTTTCAAAACAGGCCACAAGCCAGCTCCAGTCCGCAGAGGTGGAGGCTCTCGGAAGCAACTTATATCCTAGATACCTAAAGCCATCCTTCAAGTTGAAGAAAGTGAAGGGGATGGCCGCTTTAAAAGTCTGGAGCTCTGTTTCAGATAAGCCCCAAAAATGGACCGAAGACTTTAAGGTGTTGATGGACAGTCCAGTACAATCAATAATGAATACCTTACTTTTATTTATATATATACTATGCTCAAAATAAATTTTATTTATATATATACTATGCTCAAAATAAATACAAAATTCTATTAAATTTGATATCGTTATTGGTTGCAAATTCTATTAAATTTGATATCGTTATTGGTTGCATTAGTAGGAATTCTGCAAGATGGGCCATCTTTTGATCGTATAAAAAAAATTAAATCCTAATGTTAAACAATGTGAAAATTTTACAGATTTTTTTGGTAGCCACCACTTCAACAATAAGAGTTTCATTTAAAGAATCAACCACCACTTCAACAATAAGAGTTTTATTTAAAGAATCAATCAATTTGTAAATAAATATTTTTCAAGAATTAAAAACAAATAAACTTTAATATGATGATGATGATGATGAACGTCCACTAAGATCTAATTGGTCTATCAAAACTTAAGAGGGTAAGTGATTACTTGTGATTCCTTAGAATTTTGTTTATGTGCTCGAAAAGCATTAAGAGAAGATTTCCAAGATCACCATACTTTTGTTGAGTTAAGAAGTTAGAAAGGTTGATAGTGTGATCAATATAAAGCTATGTAAAACCCTTACAATTTTTTGTTATCAATACTCAACTAATAGCTGATCAACAACATAGCCATATATATACCAATGCCTGACAGAGGCTAAGTCATCTTCATGCATGCCTTTGTCTCTCATATATATAGTGTAAATATGTATTATATATATTATCCATATTATCAATAATGGAGTACCATATATCTATCTATATATAATTAATGAAGTACCTTACTTTTTTTTTCCAAGAATTTTTTTTCTCGAATTTATATAGAGTATAAATTCATTTACAAGAAGACACCAGATAGCTATGAACCAAGGTCCATGGTCAATGGTTCAAAACAACGATGGATCAGTACAATAACTCTCAGCAATCAATAAGTGGGTATAAGGACAGCAGTCCAAATAGATAGTGACCCAAAAAACTATCCATACAAAGTGGGACAACAAACACGATCAAAAGATGCTAAGGTAGGTCATAGGACTTTCTATTCCACTATCATAGTGAAAAATGGAGAGTCTCCCTGCCACTTCTTTTAGTGCTCTCTTTGAGAGAGCGTCTGCTTCGCTGTTGTGAGATCTGGGAAAATGATGGAGTTTGATGTCGGTAAAAAGTTTGGACAACTCCAGCATTTTTTGTTTCCAGCATTCGATGTGGACAGAGTGGAGATTGGATTTTTGGTTAATCCAATCAATAATGACTCTCGAGTCACCCAAGACGAGTAAGTGTTTAATAGACCACGAGGAAGCTAAAAAGAGGGAGGTCCATAGCCCCAAGAGCTCTGCTTTAGTGTTCGTGCCCACACCGCAACTGAAAAACCATTTTGTGATCCTTGAATGGTGAGTTTTGAAGAAGCTTCCAGCTCCACAACACCCAGTTGTTTGCGCTGCACCATCAAAGCAAGCGAGTGTGTACCCAGCTGACAGCTTGAAATCGACAGCTTTGTGAATGTGGGATAGAGGCACGTATTCTTATCTTGCCACGTAGGAACTTAGGAAGACAACGCCCCCCATAATAAGATGGGTAACATGTGTGTGACGAATGGAAGTTATGTGTGTGGTTTCACATGTCAAAATAAAAATAAAAATGAAATCATTAATAGATATACAACTAAATTAAATTAATTTAGTGGATTAGTTTAATTGATTGGAAAAATTATTTTAAGCTAAAATTTGTCATGAAGCTTTTGATTATATATATATATATATATTACAGTTTGAGTGGGTCTAATGGTTAAGAACATGTGTTTCCTCTTAAGAGGTCACAGGTTCAAATCCAGAGGGGGGTAGGGTATGTATACTTTCGTAGACTTTACCAATCAAATCGTTGGGCGGAGGCGGGTCCCTTGTCCCACAAACAAGGGGGTCTCATACACCAAATTTGATGTGTTGGCTTGGCCGTGACCTTAAAAATAGGTTATTATTATTATTATTATTATATGTCGATAGAGTCATCGATTTTGGTTTTTAAAGCAATTTGTTTTATTAAAAATTTAATAGTTTATTTTTTTTTTAAATTTATTGAAATAATAAAATATAATTATGTCAAATTTTGATAGAGTGATCGATTTTGATTGAACTTGTTTTGCATGGTTGTTGTTATTGGGAAGGGGCACAAAAAAATCCAATCATGATAAGGGTTGATGTGGTCTAGGTTGAGTGTAGCCACAAACTTAGATGCAATGATTTTTTAACCATAAGAAAACTAGCCCCACCGTCATAAATACCCTAACAAACAAAAAAATAAAAATACAATTATATAAATAAAATTGGTAATTTTAAAATTTAATTTAGTAATTTTGAAAAAAAAATCAGATAATAAATAGATTTAGTAGTTTTGAAAGTGAATAAGTTAATAAATAAAATAAATAGTGTTGAAAAAAATAGTTAATAAATAAACAACTTTAAACTTTTCAAAGAATTTTTTTTGGTTAATCAAAATTTTATTTTAATGCATTCATTTCTCGTCGCGATAATTTCCATCATAAAAAGGCTCCATGAATTTGATATGCGCAAATTTATGAAAAAAAAACATTTATTCCATAAAAGTAACCTTTTTCTTGATTTGTTATTAATTATTAATATTTATTATCAAATTGGCTAAAATTATTTGGCAAAAACAAGGGTGATAGGTACGAGGGAGATAATTTGTGACCCCAAAGGTAATTATGTTGTTCACTTTGCTTGGGTCCCAAGTAAATTTTACAACAATATTGTTAAAGTGTATGCTCTTTGGAAATGCATTAATTTTGTAAGAGAAAGGGGGATTTGGAAGATCACCATCCTTGTGATTCAATCTTGTGATTCAATGATTGTGATTAGGGCCCTCATCAATGAGTTTACTAACAATGTGATTGTTGACATACTTGTTTGTATTTTAGCTCTTTTTAATGAATTTAAAATACATTGTCTATTTTATATAAAAATGGATCATAACTCTTTGGTTGATCATTGGGTCAAGGTAGGCTCTAGTCTAGGTGAAGGAGAGATTTGTTTGAGATTTGTTTTTTTGTAAGTTAGTAATTGTATTAAAACCTTTAAATCCAAAATATTAAAACTGTCATGCTAGCATAGGAGGTTGTGACAACATTGCCTTGGTGGGAAACCAATGCTGCCACCTGGTCGAAAATACATAATGTCCATGCAAAACCTACAGAGTTGTAAGAGACATGGATCTAATGTGCCACGCAAGGCAAAAAGTCTGTATGCTATACTGAACAGACAAAACCCAAAAGGTTGGACTTATGCTAAGACTAAAAAATCCTAAAACTGTGGAGCCGCGCAGGGCAAAAACCTTGTAAAATATACTAGCTAAAATCATAAAAACACAAGAAACCTCAACTAGAAGGAACTAGCCAATGTCGGGGTCGAGCCTTTGCTCCGAGAAAACCTGACGCATATGCATGGTGTCTCTGTTGAGCTTATCTCTGTTCGAGATAGCTTGCCTGAGGTCCTGAAGGAAATTCATCAGAAGCTCCACTCAGTGCCACCGCCCTGTTTCCTTGTGTTGCATCTCATTGAAGAGGCCCTTGATGTCTTCGATTCCTCATTTGATAACGTCCAAAGATTCCTCAAGAACATCCCTTTCTGTGCAGTGGGAGAAAACAATAAAGAGCAGAGGAGGAGGAGGTGAGTCAGAGGAGGAAGGGGGGGNTAGACTAAGCCTAGGAGCGAAACCGAGAGAATTACCATGACTGTCGAACCATTCGACACGGAAAGCATAAGGATTCGACAACGGGGACAATTCTGGAGTGGTGTCTTGAGGAGGCAGAGCAGAGGTGAAGGAGGGAGTGGGAGCAACAATTCGTGTCGGGGTAGAGACAAACTCAAGTTCTTGAGGGCATGGACGAGCCTACTGGCCTCGACCTCTCGGTTCCCTACCTATAGCAACATACCAGGTCGTGCCCCTCTTTGACTTATCTCTGGGTCGAGGCATCGAGAGAGCCACCTGAAACCAGATGAGGAGTGCGTAAGAAAAGTGAGATCTGTTGCGCAAAGAGCTCGAGACTAGCAAAAAACAACAACAAAGATTAACCAGAAGAGAGGTTTTGGGCACCGTGGGCCGAGTGCACTGCAGAAGCTCAAGTCGGAGTAGAAGGACGTGACCAAAATCTGGAGGAGACCAAAGATCTGGAGGCCAAGGGATTGAATGAGCCTTGGCACTCCATAACACAGGCCTAAAACCACCATGCCAAGACAGGTGATGGGACTGTGACTGCGTCCAACCCATTACCATAAACATTCCCACGAGCAGAGGCGCCAAGAAATTACACCAGTCTAGGGTCGAGTGAATGTCAAGGAGCGACGAGCGATGTTTTAAATACATGAGGTGATGGTGGAGGAAGAGTGTGCCTAAGCTGGCACGAGGTGGCAGGAGACTAGGCCAGGTGTCCTCCCCTCCGGATGTCCACCTGTTGTTTCCATAAACACCCCATCCGGGATAGGCGAAGGAGAGCTTATTGTCAATGTAGTTAAAGTGTTTCACCCCATACCTTATTGTTATGGCTTGTTTAATTAAACAATGTGATAGGTGGTAGGATGAGCAGGCTTTCACTCATGCGATCTGGTCATATGTGCATTTGTTAGGCCTCAGAACTAGTGGACACATTCAATTTAGTGTGTGCAAATTAAATATATCTAGGGGTGTAACAACCCCATTTGATTAATTGATGATCATAATTTACTAAATTAAATTAAATATTGAAATAATTAGATTTTAATCATTTTATTATTTATTGTTTTGAATTAAGTAATGTAACAAAAGGGAGGGGATTATTTATTGTATTAAAGGTAGGTGAAGGAATTAATGAAAAAATAAGGCAGATGGAAATTTAATGAGGGGGGATTCAAGAGAAGAGGATAATGAAGAGGGGGTTGGACTTGGAGAGTAATGGATTTTTTTTGTTGGAAGGAGAAGGAGAAACCACAAGAGGGGAAAAGGCAATAGAATTTGGGAGAGGAGGAGGGGTGCAAATTTTCTTGGTGGGTTTTTACTAGTGGACTGTTGTTGTTGGGATTTTGGGCTCGAGGGCCAGGAAATCAAATTTACTGGAGCTAGGGAGTCGGAGAGGCTCTGTTCCTAGCCTAGATGAATGGAAGCAAAACACTCAGTTTTAAGGCAGTTTCAGGCTATTGGTAGCAGACGGTCAAACTGTCGGTGGTAGACAGTTTCAACACCTCAAGGGACAACATTTCCAGCATGTATTTTTCTATTTTACAATTTTGCTTGAATCAAGTTATGGACATTAAAATTATTTGATAAGATGTGAAAACAAAAAATTAAATTGTTGGAAATCACTTCCATGAAATTTTTTGTTAAAGAACTGTGATTTGTAACCTAAAACAACTTATAAATTATATCCCTTATTAAAACTCATTACATCAACCAAAAATCACCTTAAAATAACCCAAAAGAGCTCATAACCTACAACCCTTACATATATAAAGAAAAGAACTCATAACTTACAACCCTTACATATATATAAAAATACTTACATAAATATTATTAAACAAAATGTAAAAATATGTGAAAAATAAATATATGAAAAGTAAATGTAAACATGTAATATATATATATATATATATATATTATATAATAAACACAATTTATATTTATATATATTGAAAAAAAACTTAACATTAATTAATAAAATGTAATTTTTTATGATTATTTGTTGAAATTCCATTAAATATATATATAATTATTGCAATTTAATTTAATGAACAAGAAAACGATAGTGAGAAGGGTTTGCAAATGAAACATAGTCTTCTAGTGTTTATTTATTAATTGACATTAATTAATAAAATGTAATTTTTTTGGGGTTATTTGTTGAAATTCCATGAACCATACAAACTACATATATATATTATGCAATTTAATGAACTAGAAAACAATAGTTAGAAGGGTTTGCAAATGGAACAATCCTTTATTGTAGAGAGAATCGTCTACAATTTACAAGTTATTTAAACCTACAGAAACATTTTTGAAACCCAATAGTCTAGAAGAACAAGAAGCAACCAAAAAAAACCTAAGAAGTTACCCCAAAAAACCCAAAAGAGAAGAGGGAGATGAAGTAGTAAGAAAATATGGAATTTTCGTTTTGGAATACTTCTAATTATAATGTATTATATAGTATTTATAAAAAAAAAAACAAAGAATGTATTTAATTAATATATTTTATATATACATAAATAATAAATTCAATTTTTACTCGCAACGTTAATGGAGATAACGACAACAAAGCTAAACAAAGATATATTCATTCCATGAACAATAACCACTCGGAGAATAACCCACGCGTAGCCCAATCTCACGTTAACATTTAGTAGGTCATGGCTAATAGAAAACCCAAAAAAAATATTATATGAAAAGGTTTTGAGACCGAACCCTCACCACTAGCACTTCCAAAACACTATTGCATATTTCTTTTTACAACAAAAACAAAGGAGGGGCAAAAGCCATTATCCTCCTTGAAGTTAATCATTACCACATAACCCTCTTCGAACTTTTTTTCCTCAAGAAAATTGCACTTTATATTATTCAAAATTCAAAATATAAACTGTTGGTTTGCATTGGACGAGGAGAGCACAAGTGTAATTACATATATAATTAATTCATTGTCAAAGGATTGACCTTTTCCGGTGAAATGTTGCACTTAATTAGGTGAAAAGAGACATTTATAATCTCATACCTTATTAGCTATGGGATTAGTGCTAGCCATATGTATCACTCCAAGTTGATCAGACCAATTATTATCAGATCACATATATCAACATCTAGGATGCCCAAAAAAGACATATAGCAACATCTCATGGCATACATGACTATCATAACATCACACCTCCAAAGATGTTTAAAACCATCATCACAAGGGATAGAACAATCCCAAAACTGCTTGGAAAGATAAAAACAAAACTCCTATGCCTGAGAGCAAGGGGATCTTCACACCAAACATTCATCATGCTAAACTCCAAAACAACAAGAAAGAAGGATCAAGGCCAACCCCTTAGTAGAGGTTTAAAAACTAAAGAGGTCCTTCATGACCCTCTTCACACATATAATATATAATCTTCCCTGGAACTTGTTGAAGAGCACGTTTCAACAGAGCATTCGCGACAATATTACCTTCCCTGTAAACATGTTCATAGGTAATCTTTTGAAAGTGCTTTGTTGTCTCCTTGATGCGGTCCTTCCAACATTCTGGCGTAGCTACTTAAAGGTGCCCCATACCTTTCATCCAATTGATGATAATTTTGGAATCACCCCGAATATATATTTCTAGAATTGAAAGACGAGAAATCAATAGGAGAAGTGCCCATGCACCCATGAGCTCAGCCCTTGTATTCGTACCAGGCCCAACATTGAAGAACCATTTGTAACATCTATGTTCATTAATTTTTATAAAACCACCTGCTCCACAATTATCTCTCGAGACTTTGGCAACACCATTAAACCATCTCCCCACTTCACACTTTGCAATTGAATTTGTAAACTTCCTACGACCAACAAGTTTCGTAATTTTTTTAATATTTAAAATTTAAAATAAATACTTTGAAAAATCTAAAATAAATCTAAAATAATATAGATATGTTATAATATTTTTATATATAAATAAAGATAAATGCACTTTTTAATGTTCTAATATATATAGGATATAAGGTGAGTGACACAACAAATATAAAATAAATGATTCATATAACTAACATATTAAATGAATATGTTGATTAAGTAGTATAGTAATAATTAATATAATAATTGC
>SNQJ01S0123933.1:25412-39786 GCA_010110895.2 Picea sitchensis
TTGTAACCTGAAAAACCATCAATCATAGACATTTTGTTAGCTCCAAATACTTTTTCTAAAACGTGATCCATCTTAGGTAATGGGTAATTGTCTTTGAGTGATGATCGATTCAGGTTTCTGAAATCGACACACAGTCTGATCTCGCCGTTTTTCTTTCTCACTGGGACTAAATTAGCTACTCACTCAGAGTATCTCAGTGGGACTATGATTTTAGCATCCATGAGTCTTTTGACTTCTTTTTCTATCATCGGTAATAAGATTGGGTTAATTTGCCTAAGTTTCTTCCTAAAAGGTTTGACGCCTGGTTTTAGTGGAATTTTATGTTCCATGATAGTCGTATCATAAGTTATCAACTCGTCATAAGACTAGGAAAAAACATCTTTGTATTTCTTAAGAAACTCAACATATTTACTTTTGATTTCGAGAGACAGGTACCTGGATACTTTAACTAATCTAGGACTCTCTTCGATACCTATATTGAAATCTTCGACCTCTTCCGGCTGAGGCTGTAAGGTAGTCTTCAAAGAGATGTCATCATGATTAAAAATCATTTATAAGGGAATCAGGCCCTTGGGTATCTGATTATTTTTTAAAACAAGCATACAGTGATTAGCGATTTTATCCTGGAACTCTTGGAGGTCTTCCCCTTCCTGCATGATCCAAACAGGATCATTTTGGTTCTCTTGGTGAGCATGCGTTTCGACAAACTCGTCTACTGTTTCTAAAAAAATTCGGAGTTGTTCATCATCCTCAAAGACTTTCCACTATTGTATGTTATTGGGTATGGAAGGCCTATATCTCATTTGTATATGATACTTTATTTTGAAAGTAGTGGGAGGTGCGAAAGTCGAAGTAGCTTTGGCTAAAGCGTCCGCTTGTTGATTTTATACTCTCGGAATGAAGTGAATATTAACAGAGGAGAAAAAAATTCCGATCAGGTCCCAAACACAATTTTGATATGCCCTTAACCTAGGATGTTTGGCCTGGTACTGGCGATTAACCTGTTTCACGATCAACTCTGCATCACCAGAAACTTCCAAGTTTTTAATTTTCATTCTCCTAGCGGCCTCTAACCCTAACACTAGAGCTTTGTACTCACATACCTTATTAGTGTGGTCAATGTTCCACTGTAGCCTATAAGATAAAGGGATAACGAATTGGTTATCAGGTGCCAAAACAATTACTCCAACCCTAGCTCCAAGATAAGATGATGAACCATCAAAAAACATTTTCCAAACAACAATGCTATATACATCCTGTTCTATTTGTTCTTTTTCTTTTTTTATTTCCTGTACAACTTTCTTCTATACACGCATCAACATCATCATCTATAGATAATATACAATTACCCAAATCTTGATCAACAATATATATAGGATAATTATTTGGGCTGGGAGGGTCACTAACCGTAAATGCTAACCTGGTTTCCCTGTACAATTGAATGAAATGTCCTCTGAAAAATGGAATTGTTGCATACATCATATCAAGTTGAAGGGGACCTCCAATTATAGCACCCCAGGACCAGGACAAAACTATGCCATATTTTGGGGATATATCTGCGATAACCACATCCATTAAAACACTTTTTGCAGGTATCTGTGCAAGGTTTACAACTAAGTCTTTTATCATGCCTATACACTTGACTTTCCTTGAATCAAATGAATATAAATATCCATAAGGCCTGGTGATTTCAAGGCTGAGTCTGTCCATGATTGCTTTAGGCATCACATTGTGAGAGGCCCCAGAATCTAACATACAGTTATGGAGAAGATGGTCGCAAACAGTCAAAGTGATGTAGAAAGGGGCAAGAGTGTCTCTGGCACCTTCGAAGTGTGGGCTAAAAATTGTGTTAGGCTTATCATCTTCTAAGTTAATAACATCAGCCTGACTTTCATTTTCCGAAAAATTAATCATTTTAGCAATTTTTTTTCGGTATATCGGGTTTTTGGCTAGTTCGACAAGGGGAATAGGGATTTTGATCTTACTGATTTCATTCTCTAGATTAAAACTTCTGATGGTTTTGTCGATTTCCATGGTTTGAGTCTCCAGCCCTTTCTTTTCAGCCTTGCTTGGTTGAGGGGCCTTTGTTTCGGTAATAGGGGTGTCTAGCTTCTGGTTGCTTAAGAGTGGCATTTCCGCTATCTTTCTTTTAATAGACTGTATGTTAGTGGTCTTAGTCCCTTCAGTCTGTTTTTCAGTGATTTGTAAAACTGCTTCTTCAATTTCAACCCTCGACATTATCTTTTTAATTGGAGCGGTTGTGTAAACCCTATTTCTAGGTCTTAGGTTGTACTTCTGGTGGAGTTCGGCCACTATACCATCCATTATTCCCTAATAGGTCGTATCTTCCAAATCCATGCTGTTCTTATTACTGTCAGTCCTATACTTTGTGGTCAAAGAATTTTTGCAATCTTGTTTTGTTATATAGGGTTGTAAGCAGTCATCGCCAAGATTGTTCATATCCTCTTCTAACTCCTCGAAATCCTCCATGCCTTGTCCTCCTATAAAGTTTTCTCTTTTAAAATGGGTTTGGATTTTTTGATCTTCATTCTTGATTTGTTTTTGGTGGTTTTGAGGATTAGGTTTCTTCCTGAAATCCTTTCTAGGGTAATGTTCATTCTTAGCTTGATCTAGTTCCATTCTCGATATTTTATTTGACAGTTCTTTGGTGATTCTAGCCATATCATCCATTTTGTCTTTTGAAGATCTTCCTGATCCAGAGGGTCCTGCTTGCTCCCTATATCTCCTGATTTCTTTGTTTCCAGTCTCAAATTTGGTTTTCAGCTTCCCTGATGCCATCATGTTAGACTCGATTTCCAATGCATCATATTGCATCTTAGTGAGATCTCCTGATCTTCTCTCCCTTAATAACAGGGCGAAGTCAGGGTCAAAAGCTCCAGCAAAAGTCACTTTCGCTGCAGGTTGTGAGGGTTTGACCTCGATTGGGATCTTATTGTACAATTTATTGAATTGTTGGGTAAACTCAAGAACTGATTCAAAGTTTTTCTTTCGAAGAGCCCCAAATTCGGTTAGATAATAAATATGGTCTTTCCGCTCACCCCACTATTTGATAAAAGCGTTTTCAATTTCATCATATGATGGTATAGATCCAGCTGCTAGGCCTCAAAACCAGTCTCTTACTTTCCCTTCAAAGGTTTGAACCAAAATTCTGGAGTAAACATCTTCATGTTCCAATCCAAGAATGTCAGGGAATTGATCAAAAAAATTTATGTTTTCAGCTGTCGTTAAATCGCCCTCTCCCATGAACTTGGGTAGGCTTTTCATGTAATTTTCTGGTAAATCATGGAGAGGGACTGGTAGAACCAGAGAGGCATATCTTGCAGTAACCTTTTCAAATATCCGAGGAGGCGGTACTTGGCCGCCTGCTCCTCTTCCTAGACCACCTGCAGCAGCACCTCTTGCCCCACCTCCTCCAACCACGACCATTGTGTATTTAGCAGTTAAATTTTGGGGGTTATAAGGAAGGGTTTCAAGAAATCGATTATGAATGGGGAGGAAACTTGAGAAAAAGGAGCTCGAGGAATGTGGATTATTTCCTTCAGAATCACAGGGTGAAAATAAAGGAGAATCAACCGAAGTTGAGTCAAGATATATAGGATAATTGTTTGAATTTTGAGAGGTAGGAAATTGAACCTCGAGAAGTGAGGGAGAGTCGGTCACAACAGGAAGTGAGGCAGATCTTCATTCTCTATTGATGTGGGAAATGAATGAGAAAGCTTCCATCTTAAAAACAGGCAGAACCAAATTTGATTAAGGGGTTGTAACTTTATCAACGGAGTATTCCCCGTAAGGGGGTAGAATACTTGATTCACTGTGTTGATATTCAGAGTCAGACTGTGTAAATTTAGGTTGATAATTTTTATTTGTCGATGAGGCAGTCTGCCAAAAGTATCTTCTCGATTTTAAAATTTTTTCTGGGTTGGTAAAAGGAAAAATTTGCTTGTCATCTGGGTTCTTCCTGGTGTTCTTTTGGTTAAGATCCATTTTAAACAATGTGGAGTATCCAAGTGAAATATAAAGGTAGCCTTATAAGGTTTTCAAACTTTGTTCACTATCAAAGAAGGAAAGTGTCAATGTCGTTCTTCCCAGAGAAAAAGCTTCGTTTCTCCATCCCTGACAACGATGCCAAAAATATGTTGTTCCTGAGTTTATACTTTAAGGCTCTAAAGTATACTATCAAGGAATTTGAAAAGATAGAGGAAGTTGAGGATAGAAAAAATCAATGATAAAAGGTGAGGAAAATATTTGGTTTCTCAACTGTCTCTGTCGAAATTCCCAGTTTTCCTGAACGTTGATATCTCTTTCAATTTTTGCCTATGAACGTTCCAACTCAACCCGATTATTTGTTGTTTATGTTGCCTATGAACGTTGATATCTCTATTTCACAATGTAAAGAGAATGATTTTAAAACACAAATTAATATGATGACTAAATTTAAGGTCATTTCTTGTATCTGAGTTAAATTTAAAGGAAAGGAAACATGCATGATATGAGGAAAAACATAAATCTATTAACAATGTGAGGCATCAATTGAAGAGGAATCTCACGTTGTAACAAAAGACTATGAAACAAGAAAAATATTAATGAAGCATATGATATTGAAATCTAAACATTTACAGGTCTTGTATCTGTTGATAATCGATACAGAGGAAAAACTGTAAATGATTTAAATAACAAGAATAATAATTTCCACAGTAGAGGTTGTACTAAATTGTATCCAAGCATTCATCAATTAGATATATGAAAGAAAGATGGAAAAAACAGGGGAACACATAACTCAGACTTGACAAAATCTGGAATCTTCAATTTTCATTTGTATTAATTCAGAGTCTCTTGAAAATTACTTCGTCACAATTCCTTTGTAGAGAAAAAAAAGCCTCTTTTCAATCTTCACTCCTTGTATTTATACAAGGTCATTAATACTTGATGGTTAGCAATCTGCTATTTTTTAGGAGAAAAATAGTTACAAAAATGCAACCTTAATCGTTGCACGATTAACTTTTGTTTGTCTATCATTTCAATAGTATAAGCTTTCAAATGATACTTCATTGTTTAGTTGAAGTCTTTCCCTCTGATGCTATACATTCAATACATTTCTCCAGAAAATAAACAAAATTTCTAGGAGGTGTCGGAAGATCCTTAGTTTCAAATAGATAAAACTTTGTTTGGAACTTTGGAAACTGGTCTTCAAAACATTTATCGACAAACCTGATCACTTGCAACTTTAAATTGGGATGTACCAGCCATCTGTCTATTAGGTTGGCATCGATTTCCTTCAATTGTGAAATTTCCACCTGAATCTCCTTCAAGCTCTCTTTGCAGTTCAACTGTTGTCTCATAATGTTTATTTGCCCCAGTGGCTCAGAAAAATCATTTCTTTCAATACCCAACGCTTACTTATCCAAATAATCAAATATTCTCTCACAATCATCTTTGATTTCTTTGACTATCTTCTTGTTTTCGAATATGTTTGTTTCCCATACCTTGAGAACGATGTCTCCTTTTATCTGTTTTGTGACAAAAATCTTTAGGTTTTTTGACATCTCTCTATTTCTTGAACATGCAAATGCTTTCTGGAAGGTATTCCTTGCTGCTTTAGCCTCTTTTTCTTGTAAAATAATATTATCAATGGATTTGCTTACCTCTTGAAAGTAATTCTGGATGATCTCTATTTTAGAGATCAATTTCTGCTCCTCAATTTCTATATTTGTATGTGCTTCCATTGAGAGGGTCTGGAAAGCCTTTAAGTATACAATCCGGCCTTCTGTCAAATTCAACTTAGCTTGTAGCGGCTTTACAAGCTCCTTTTGCTGAGTAACCTGCACCTGACTTGCTTGTATCCTCTAGTTCATTTCATCCAGGCTTGATTTGAGTGATTGAATTTCTTGCCTTTCGATAGCTCTGTCCTGCTCCAAGTTTTTATTCACCTCTTCTCTAATTTTTTTCTCAGCATTCTTTAACTCGTCTTTCAATTGAGATATTATGTGGTTACTCTTCTTTATCCTTGTTCTCATGTTTTCCACAGTAAAAAGGTTTGTTGTTGCCATGGATCCCATGGAGCCTTCTACCTCTGTAGTGAAATCCTCCTCTTCTAAATTTTGGTCATCTACCAAGACCCTATGATTCTTCACCATACCCCCCTCTCTCATATACATCTCTTGTTCTAGAACAACCTTCCTCTTTTTTCTAAAAAAATAATCAGAAGGAGGGATCTCATCTCTGGAGATAGGGGTGAGATCACTAACATATATGGCTCCCATCTGTGGGAGTCCAAAGGTAGACTGTAAAGGGGTTAAGGAATCCATGGGACTTCCTATCTCTGTAGATCTTGTTTCTCCTATGGCCTTAGGTATATTTACATCAACAACAGATAATGAAGGGGGAGTGGACTTACTGGACTCGGGAGGTGTCCCAGACCTCCTCTCTGTTTCTGCCTTTGGATTTTTTGTCTGTAAGGACTCTTCATTTTGAGAAGACCTTTTAGTATCCTTCGAAATTTCCTCATAATTGACTTTGTCCTGTGCTTCTTGTTTGAATCTTGGAGGAGTATCCTCTTGTTCCAGAGGAAGGGTGATCGCTTTTCCTTGCAGTACTTTGGGCAGACCACTACGTCTATGCTTCTAGAAGGTATGAAAACTAGCTTGCAAGTCGGACGACAGTGTCTGTACCCTCTCCAACACCTCCTCATAGGTCCTAGTCCCTTTGAACATATCATCACAAGGGGACTCCTCATGTTCATAAGCCTTCATATTACCGTGGGCCATGTGATTTCCCACTAACTAGTAAGGGTTGTATTTCCTGTGTTCGAGGTCTACCAACTTGACCTCTACCAGCACTGTCGCTTCAACTTTGGAATGGCCCAAGTAGAGTAGTGAGAATTTCCCAATCTTAATGGGAAAAACTGACCAAGACTTCTTTTGAGTCAGCTTTAGTTCTATCCCAATTCCACCTGTTACTATTTGATGAGCTACCTCCCTACACACCAGTCTGTCAGGGAGGAATTTTGGGAGTGCATGTGGAGGAATTGAACATCCGAAAACTTTGATGTAGGATAAATTTTCCTCTATAAACCAGTCAACAACTGCCCTAAGTCTTCCTATGACTAACTCCGAAATGCGGGGAGGTGCATAGCCATACAATATCTGATCTAGTGGTATCACCATGAAATGACAGATTTCATAGAATGAGCCCTTGGCATTTTATTCCCAAAGTTTAGAATGATATTCATGAATAGGTTTCGGGTAAGTCGAATTCCAACTCCAATTCATCAAAGGGAAAGGAGTTGTGAAGCATATAGCATTCATGATGTATGTAGACATATAAAAGGCTACTGGTCGGCCTTTGGATCTTGCAGTCTGATATTCCATGACCTCCTTCGCTATGTTATTGGATAAAATCTTATGCTAGTTGAAGCTGTAACCTTCTACTGCCTCGTGTAAAAGAGGTACCCATTATGCAGGGAAATGGGTAGGACTTTTCTTCCCGAAACATCATCGCCACATAGACCATATACTCATTTAATGAGGCTGTGGCGTAAATACCATGGGTGTCGGCCCTGAATTTTGCTGCGTGTCTCCACCAGTCTTTGATTATGCCAGGATACGTTTGGTCTGACTCAAAACATTCTTTCCTTTGAAAATCACTCACAAAATCTTTATTATAAATATACTTGGGACTGGAAGACATGTTATACATTACTTGTATATGCTCTGGCCTGAAAGAGCCATTGACGACCCCTCGGCTATCCAGAATGATTCTCGTCTGTGCGTCTGTTCTCTCTAAGGCCCAACTGATCATGTCGTTATAAGTCATGAGTTGTGGCCGTGTAGCTACTTTGTGAAGCTCAGACTTTGCTATGTCTCGGAGTTTTTTGTCATCAACATGAGGGAAATTCTTAATTTCATAATCCAAAGTTTCGAAAATCTGCCTCCAAGATTTGATGGAATCGATGGCATGCAGTATTGTATCAGATACAACGTCTTTGTCTGGATTCAAGCTTTCTGCAACTTCCTCTCTTTTCTTGGGTACCTTCTTAGGTGCCATGATGTTTGCACTGGACCAAAAACCTGTTTAAACAAGAAATATGTTTAAACCTATATAAATGTGACTTGCTACAGATGTAAAGGATAAGAATGAAGTTCGAAACACAGGACCTTTATTAACCCTTAATTTGTGTTATAACGAGCGTACAGACACATGCGATGCAAAATTAATTCTTTAATGGAAAGATATGCCTGGAGATACTCTTTCGCGTTAAAAAATATCTCCATTTATCTGTTATTAATACTGTCATATATCAACAATTTCAAAATTGGAGTTTCGAAAATCGCTGCCTTCCTCAATTCCCGAAATGCAAACGGCAACTTAGTTATCACTAATCCTATTTTGAAAAAAACTTAACCTTAATCTTAGACTTTGTTTAAAGAAAACACAATTTCACATTTCGGACATTCGGGGATCCTATTGTCAGGAAATATGTCATAAGCAAACCCCGGATCGTGAAATTGCGATGGGATTAGTGAGGCGCTAAGCAATTGTATTAATGCTTTAATTAATCAAGATTAATGATTAATTATTTTTTTACTTTTCGAAAAATTGAGGATCAGGAATTCGAAGGTTAATAGTTCGAAAACACTTTAGTAGAAAGAAACCCAAATCACGAAAGATTAAGGGAAAGATGATTGCGTTTAGGAGTTTAATTAATTTTGGATTAAAGAGTACTTTGTGGAAAGTGACGAAAAATGTAACATTTATTTCTTCCCCCCCTTTTTTTTTATTTTTTTTAATATGTTAAACGGTTTCGATATTTCGGCACCAGGAAATTGGGATGGTTGAAGATCATACCTCGAGAAAAACCGAATCTCGAAACCCAAAAAGGAACGGAAGACTCTGACTCCCTTTTTTGGACTAAGGGCGGCTCTATGACTTAGGAAAAGATGAAGCTTCAATTTTAAAGGGTAGAAAAATTTAAACTTCGTGTCAACATGGTATATGTCATGGTTGTCATAAGCACACCTTTGTGATATTGGTACATGGTTGAGGTATACACTTGGTATATGGTCGCATATGTATGAGGCACATTCTTTGGTGCTTGGTTGAGGGACATCATTTGGTACATATTTGATGCTTAGGTATATGGTACATGGTTTTGGTATATGATTTAGGTATATGGTTGATCAATGATGTTATGGTACCTACACTTGGAATATCTTATGGTACATGATTGGTGATGTTGAGACACATCTTGGTGATGTTATGGTTCATGAGTTGATGATGATATGGTAGATTTATAGAGGCACTTCTTAGTGATTTTGGTACATGGCATGGTATAGGTTTGGTACATGGTTGATATACATGATATGGTACATGTTGATGTACATGATATGGTACAAGTTGATGTACATGGTATGGTACATGTTCTGGTACATGGTTGCTGTACATGATATGGTGATGGTTTTGGTATCCATGTGAGTGGATCTGGTTATAGTTGGTTGATAATGATATATCAGTGACCGAGACAGTGACAAAGATAGTGATAGGGACAGTGAAAATTTGGATGATTGGTTGATCATCATGTATAGGTTGATGTGACATAGTGACAATGATTGCTTGATGTGACAGTTGTTGTCACTCTATAATTTTCCCAGCTGTGTGAGGAAAACCACATAGGTAACCTTCAAACCACTTTAGGATTGGAATCTAGCCTTTCCAACGAGAGAGGGCTCTCTCACTGTAATCTTATATAAGTGGATATAAAAATGAAAAGGTTTTTAAAATGATTGTTATGGAAGAGCTAGGAGAAGGCTACCATTGGGCATGGAGTCAATTTTAGTGTACATGAGAATTATCGATGATTGGTTTTAGAATGATCCAAGAAGAAGAGGTGAGGTAGATGATGGATTTTCAGTCAAAAATATCGTTGTAATATGGAAACAGAAGAAGGAAAACAAATTATTACATTCAGAGAACCTATCTAGATGAATTCTGATTGCAATTTTGGAAGAAGGTGAAGTATTTAACTCTTTTGGTATAGAGAATCAAAAAACAAATGAATTCTAAACCATTCAATATCCAATCAAATACTTAAATATAAAACATGAAAATGAAAGATGAAAACAAGAAATATACACATATAAGAGGGACAAATTTCAAACCACCATCACAAGAATCTCTGGTAGGAAAGCAACTCTGTACTTCTGCACTGATATTCTATTAAGTTCAAAACAATCCAAAATATGACCAAAGTTCTTCTTACATGCTCCAACCAACCCTTTTCATATTAAAATTTACCAAATATATAGAAAATAACTCATCCCAAGATTAGGGATTCGAGCTCAACTGTTACCCTATGAATAGACTTAGTTACAACAAAATAGGAACTGATTACAACTGTCTACAAGATGATAGGGGAAAAGTTTTTACTTCATCAATTACATAATAATCGTTTGAAATTTCAAACTTTCTAGACCATATGAAAAATTATTGGAACACTGGAGTCGACTGGGACAAGTGATGACAACTGAAAATCAAGTTGGATGATGATTTGGCACCCTGGTTCACTTTCATAGTGTGAGTTCACAGAAGAAGGCACTTTGTTCTGAGCTTCTTTGGAGGGATTCCCCTTTGGAGGATTACCCTTTGGAGGGTTTGGGGGTACCTTTTGATTTCATAGGTTTTATTGTTTTTGGAATTGCATGATGGCGTTTTGCAATCCAGTCTCATAATCTTCTCTTTCTACCGATACCCTTTCTTCTTCATCTTGCAGAAAGATATCACTCGTGTCCATGAACTGGTCATGTTCTTATTTGGTCAAAAATACTTTCGTTTCTTTGTCATCAAAGTAGTTCATATTATCTTCTAAACATCCATCATAATCTTCATTCACATAATTATTTTGAAAGGGAGGCTTGATCTGTTGTTCCCCTTGATTTCCTTGGTTTGCCTGATTTCCCTGATTTGCCTGATCTGCTTGATTTGCTTGACTCCCCTGATTTCCTTGATTTCTTAGCTCTCTTTGTCTAATCTGTGGAACAACTGGTATTCTCGGATTTCTGGGTGGACCATCAGCTTGTTCCCTAAGGTTAGGCCTATTTCCTAGAGCCATTCTTTCCATCATTCGCTCCATGTTTCTCATCATTGCTTCAAATATTTCCTATGATGTTTGTGATGTTGAAGGCTTTGCTTTGCCTTGCAATTTGTTTGTGTCTCTGCCAACATTAGCCTTCATATTCCCTGAATCCATTAGGTTCACTTCCACCTCTATGGCATCGGTCATCATATCATCTAGTGAGGTGGATCTTCGTTCTCTTAATAATAAGGCAAAGTCACTTTCAAAAGAATCAACATATTTGAGTTGAGCATCCTNCCAAAAAATCCTGTACCGTCTCATCAGGTGACCTCTTCATATTGTTATACTGGGTCAACAACTGAAGGGGATTTTTCTTATCCCCCAATTTTGCAAGGAAGTTTGTTTCAAAGGCTTCAAAATATGCGATACTACCTGCTCGAAGGGCTCTGAACCAATTCCTTACATCTCTCGCAAGGATTTGTGTGAATAGCCTCATCTTCACATCTTCATAGTCCACTTCTTCCATGTCTATGAAATCATTAAACCAGTCTAGATGTTTTTGGGCTGATATGTTACCTTCAACATCATATAGTTTAATCCTTTGATTATAATCTTGAGGAAGATCATGTAGTTGAGAGGGAAGTATGAGGGGTGAAAATATGGTTGCCATAGTTGTTGTTAGGGGTCGGAGTGGACGTTGGTTCTAAGGAGGGGTCACTACAGGCTTAACAGATGTGGCTAAAACCAGATCTTGAAATCTCTTTTCGTCAAAGATAATGTTGTCCCTTGACCAAGTTTGAGGAAACAATTGGTCATATTTGACCATTTTTGGAACATCGACAGGTTGTCAGAGGTGGAACGCAACGCGAAGTGGAGATCGTGGAAGCTAGACCCCTTTCTTGGGTCCTTTTTGGGTTTTGGGGGATAATGTAATGGATATGGGATGTCAGCCCATGGGTTTACCCATGTTTAGGCCTATTTTGTAAAGTATAAATAAGTAGCTAGGAAATATAAGAGAGGGGAATAAGCTAAGTGATAGTAAAGGCTTTGTGTATACTGTGTGACCGACTTGCAGAGCTAAGTGCAAGTGATATAAGTGCTGAGTGAATGGATTGTAATAAGTCTTTGTGCTAGATCTACTCGGAGAAGGAGGATCTGGCGAGGTGCACGCAGATCTCCTGTCCTATGCAGAGTACAAGTTTAAGCTCTGTGCTATAACCAGATTGACCAAAGCTAATAAAGAAGAAGAAGACTTTGTGGACGTAGCCCCAGGGTGGGGGTGAACTACGGTAAACCTATTTGTTGTGCTCAGTGCCTCGACATAATGTGTTTGTCTCTTCCTATGTGTTGTGCTTTGATATGATTATGCTATGTTCTTTGTTATGATATACTTAGATAGATCTACTTTGTTTTATTCTTCTTAGATGTATGGGTGTAGATATGACATATATGAAAGTGCTGAGTGATAGACCTATTTTGACGTTGCTAAGTGCTAACTTAACCTAGATCTAAGTGAATTCTATGGTGCTTTGCACCATCTGCAGAGTGCCATGAGGGTTAAATACATATGAATGATCTATTCTAAAGTGTTTGCTAAGTGTTAGAATCACAGATCTGTGCCCCAGCTAAGGTTGCAGACACTTGAGTCTTGCAACCACCCCTCCCTCTACCTCGGGTGCGACTTCATCTGCTTCGCAGGTGTTCCCAAAAGGGCTAGTAGTTAGGGTTTTGTTGGTGCGCTATTGAAGCGTTGAACCCTGGGTCTTCCCCTGTACCAACAAATGGTTCCGTTGTCGGGACCTGAAACTGTGATTGCTAGGAACTGAGGAATAAGAAGATTTTTGCAGAAAGTCCGTCTTGAAATTGTAAAAGCTATGTGCATGGACCTGTGCCCTAATGCATAGTGATCCACCTGATCCCAAAAGCTCTGTGCTAAAGAAGGAAGGATAGATCTGAAGAAAAGAAGTCATATATAAATTCTTTGTGCTCTAAGAAAGGTTAAAGTGGAAGTTTCTAAGTCAGATCTATAGAAAGAGGTAAGATCTGTAAGCTTTGTTCTCTGATAAAGGTAAGAATAGTTAAAATTTCTTAGATCTAGAAGCTTCGTAATCTATAGAAGTAAAAGAAGCGGAAATTTTTGTTTCTAAAGTATGGATTTAGGTATGATTGATAGATTTTGTCCTAGCTTGAAAACTAGGGCATTGTTAGATGAAAGAACGTTTAATATGAATAGACCTGATAAGAATAATGAAAGATATGTTATACCTATGCATAGAAAGAATTTTTGGACTAACCAATGGATGCAGGATCCTAGAAAGAAATTTTTGCAGGCTAGCCATCATGATCCTAATGCGCAGTACAAAAAAAGTTGGGGATCATGGAAGATAAATAGAGGATTAACTCTTTGTTACAGTTGCAGAAGACCAGGACATCTTGCTAAGGAATGCCCTGGGAGAAACCCTGGTTTCCTATGTTGTAAGGCTATGGACCATGAAGTACTGGATTTCCCTAGAATGATTACTAGACTTGAAAAGTTGAATATGGAGCAAGGTCAAGAGACTAAGATTATAGAAGAACCCCAGAAAGAATTAGAGATTATGTTACTGAAAATGAAAGAAACCCTGAATGAACATAAAGATGCTAGCCTATCAGAGATCTTCAAAGAAAAGGAGAAAATCGAAGTAAGAATAGGAGACTTCGACATCGACTGTGCTCTAGATGAGGGAACACAGATGAACATTATGACAGAAAGTACTTGGGAAACCCTAGGAAGGCCTTCTATGGTTCCTTCACTAGGAAGAATAGGGTTGTTTAAAGGAAAAATGGTAACACTATGTGGCAGAATTACCCAGATAGCTATGAGTACCCATGGAGCTTCGACAGAGGAAGAGTTCGAAGTCATTAGATTTATTGAGGACCGTGCCCCATTTCTAGATTTTTTAGGAAATATCTGGATTAAAAAAGACCAGATCCGAAGAAAAGAAGAAAAGGAAACCCTAGAACAGAAGAAGCAAGAACTCATGGAATTTATGACTAGAAGGATCACCTACTTGATGGAAGAACAAGAGAACATATCTCATCTTTTGAACACCAGGGACTTGGATGTCAAAGCTATAAGAGAATTAGAGGAACCACAGAAGACCGAAATACCTAATCCATATGAGGAAAGAGTATTACCCTTGAATCTGAAGAAAGAACCTCAGCAGCACGAAGTGACTATGTCGAGAGAAGATAAGACTCAGAATGGAAAAAGGATGATCGAGACGAAGCTCACTGGGAAGAAGG
>SNQJ01S0123935.1:12986-26823 GCA_010110895.2 Picea sitchensis
TGTACTTTCTACGATAACTGTCGAGATGGAAGGAGGACATGTGGTGGGAGAATTGCCTCCTTGCCGTAAATGAGAAAGAAAGGTGAGTTACCCACAACAGTTTTAGGAGTTACTCTATCAGTCCATATTGCGTTTAACAATGCGTTGTGCTAATTTTTATGGTTTTTGGAGATCGTTCTCTTGATAATTTTGATCAAATTTTTATTAGTAGATTCTGCCAAACCGTTGCCTTGGGGGTAATAGCTGGCAGAAAAAATTAATTTAATTCATTTTTATAGAGCGAAATCACTCATTTCAAGAGACGAAAAATAAGAAGCATTATCAAATACCAGGCATTCAGGGATACCGAAACGAGTAATAATATTTGAATTCAAGAAGGATATCACATGGCTGGTATTTATAGCTTTTAATGGGGTAGCCTCAGACCACCTGGTGAAGTAATCTGTGGCTATTATAATATATTTATGCTGCTGCGAGGATGGTAGATTGATTGGGCCTATAATATCTAGACCCCACTGTTGAAAAGGGGAGTCTACTGAAACTGGTTGCAAAGGGAACGCTGGTTTCTATATCCATCCAGATGCGTTTTGACAAATTACACACTTGAGACATAAAGCATGAGCATATTTAAAAAGGGTAGGCCATTAATAACCTGCTCTTAATATTTTATGGGTAGTGGTGTCTCCACCAAAATGCCCACCAACTTCTCCTGCATGCAATTCCAATAAGACCTTTTCTGCTTCATCTTTCTCAAGACAACGCATTAGTACTCCATCAAAATTTTGACGAAACAGAATACCATTAATCAGCCGAAAAGAAGTAGATTTTAATCTTAGTGCTCGCCTTTTTGTGGGATCCAGGTGACGGGGAGCTAATCCGTGTATAAGACAAAAATTTATGTCATCGTACCAGGGACTAACAGGGTTTTGTGCACAATAGATTTGATTTTGATAGTGCTGTTCTAGATTCAACATATCATTTTCCTCTTGTTGTCCTATAGCTGAATCAATGACCACTTTCCATAACCCTTGGCCTCTTACAATTTGTGCTGGGGTGATTTCTATGTCATACTCTTGCAAGGATGTGACCCGGTTTGCCCTTTTTTCGCCTAGTTCTTTATGTACTAATAGATTTCTGACAACTGGGTAAGGGACAATGATTTTCACCCTTGATTTCAACAAATAAGATCGGAAGTGCTTTACTTCTTTGAAAACAACATAGGCTTGTTGATCTACTACTGGGTAATTAAGTTTCGCCCCCTTGAAGGCTGAGCTCATAAAGGCGATTGGGACTTCATTGTTTTGAGAATTCTTTTGAGTTAAGACGGCAGCGTATGAACGGTCAGAGGCAAACATGTAGAGGGTGAAGTCTTGGGAAAAGTCAGGGCTCATTAGAGAAGGAGTGTCTATTATGGCCTTTTTTATTGAATCAAAATCCTGGCTTTCTAAAGGTCCTCAATGGTACTGTACATCCTTTTTTATTAGGTTTTGTAATGGTCTCACCATTTCTGAAAAGATGGGGATGAATCTCCTAACAAAGTTTATCTGACCTAAGAAAGATTGCATGGACTTTTTTGACGAGGTAGGAGGCAGTTTCAAAATGAATTGAGTTCTTTCAGGGTCGATAATCATCCCTTCACTTGATACAATGAATCCGAGGAGTTTACCTCGTTCTACTGCGAAGATAGATTTTTTGGATTTAAAGAAATGTCATACTTACGACATCGTTGTAGAATGGATCTTAAATGAGCTAGATGATCTTCTTTATTTTTCGAGAAGACAGTTACATCAACTAGGTAAACTATGATAGATTGATTGATTAAGACTCGAAAAGAAATGTCGATCGCTCTCTGGAAAGTGGCACCGACGTTTATGAGTCCAAAGGGCATCTTTCTATAAGTGTAGGTGCCCCATGGAGTGAGGAAGGTGGTTTTTAGTTGGTCTGGAGGGGACATCGGACTTGGTTATACCCTGAAAAACCATCCAACAAGGATAATCTTTCAGAACCAGATACCTGTTAAAGGATCTATTCCATGGGAGGGATAGGGTAGTTGTCTTTATCAGACACTCGGTTAAGATTTCAAAAATTGACACATAGTTGGATTTCACCACTCTTCTTTCTGACAGGGACAAGATTAGAGACCCATTGTGTGTGCCTAACTGGGAAAATTATCTTAGCGTTCAGGAGTTCATCTAATTCCTTCTTGACCATTGGTTCTAGTTTTGGGTGCATTTTCCTTAACTTTTGTTGAAAAGGTTGGGTTTGGGGTTTCATGGGGATAACGTGTTGTATGATGTTAGGATCAAAGGTTTTCAGGTCGCCATTCGTCTAGGCAGAAACATCTTTGAATTCCTTAAAAAACTTAATAAACGCTACTTTTTCTTTCTCAGAACACCTCACCCCTAAATTAATGCAATGTGGGTTGTCTTTAGTTCCCAAATTTACCTTTTCATGTGTCAAAGAGGAACTATTCATTTTATAATTCACTGATTTTCTGAACTTGTCGTGAAGATCATAAAATGTTTCTAGTCTAACTACAGATTTTGGGATAGAGTTTACCATGTCTGATGAAGATTCTGGAGATATTGGATCTGGTATTACCATAAAGTCACGAAGATTTTTGTCATGGGTTCCTTCGTCGATCACCGTGCCCTGGAAATTTTCTTCCATATGCAGAAAACTTATAATCTGTTGATCATCATCGAAGACTCTCCAATTCGTGATGTTGTCTGGGACGGACAGTCTAAACAATAGTTCGATGGAAAATGCATTCGGAGATAAGCCTTCTGCAGGAAAAAGTTTTGAAGCGACGTTAGCTAGCAAATCAGCTTCCGAATTATTCAATCTAGGAATAGAATTTATGTTAAATGTGGAAAACTTGTTCATCAAATTCCATACCTCAGTTTAGTATATTTTAAGGTGTGGAGATAAACAATGGATATAATGTTTTACCTGTCTAACCATGATTTCTGAATCACCAAAGACATTCAAATTTTGGATATTCAGATCTAATGCTTTTCTGAGGCCTTGCAAGAGTGCCTCGTATTCGACCGTGTTGTTTGTACATTCGAATTCTAACCTGCAAGCAATCAGAGTTTTATTACCTGCTGCATCGATGATCATGCAGCCTGCACCAGCTCCTTCCTTGGATTTTGACCCATCAAAGTATAGAGACCATATTTGATTTTCGTCGGTTGCATGTGTCCACTGAGAAGAAGTCGTTGGCTGTGTATATGTCAAAATTTTAGATTGTTGTTCCAGGTTAGTTATATTGTAAGTTTCGGCCATGAAATTACCGAAAAAAGTTTCCATCCCTTGTATTTCGGGCAAATCGGTAGAAGGAGTGAATGGTTAATTTGGATCATTTAAATCAGTCACCGTGAAATTCAAATAACGTTCACGATTTACCTTGATTCTGTTGGGATTTCCATTCCCGGGCAACCACAGGTGAGACCAATCCATCGCAAAATAGCCATGTAGTTGTTCTGACCAGTCTCTGCTTAAAAATAGACCATAAACTTCTGGTATATCTACAACAATAATATCAATCACTTGATGAACTTTAGGGTTAGACGACAATCTTATAAGCACATTTCTTAATTTGCCTATCACTTTAACACTAGTTCGATCAAGCTGGATAATTTTCAAGATGGATGGTTGAACTTCGACATTAATCTTTTGAAAAACAGACCAAGACATTACGTTAGATGACACATCTAAATCTACCATGCAGTTATGCACATTCCTATTGAAAATTTCAAAAGTTAACAAAAATGGAGGGACATTTCTGCGAGTATTAACAATGGAAGCTTGCTACTTTTTACTCACAGCCTCAAAAACTGGTTTATCTACATTATTTACAGGAAGGTCTCTTTTATCATGAGGCTCGGATGTAGTTTTGGCTAAGGCCTTCTGAGGAATTTTAGGGTTGTTTTGAACACCTTTTTTGCTGTTCTCTGCAATATTTTGTACCATTTTTTGCAGAAGAAAAGGGAATTTTAATAATTCATAAACATAAATGTTAGCCCTAAGCTTCTTTATATCTTAAACCAAATCATAATATAAACTTGGGTTTACTGAATTCTGTTTAGTCTCAATTGATTTAGATTGTTTTGGAGGCAAATTCGTAGTGATTTCAGAAGAAGTCATATTTGTTGTCTTGCTCCTAGTATTGTAAGGATGCACTGTTTCGAAATTAGCTTGAAAAATGCTATCCGAAAAATGTCCAAAAATTTTCGGAGAGGATTCATCTTCTTCCACTGTCTCTTGTTACTCTACTTCTTCAGGAATCTTGGGAGGAATCAAATTATCGTGTGCTTCGAGGATCGTTTGAATAGAAAATTGTAGGCTTTCTAGATTTAGGCCTTCAGTATTTGAATTAGGTTGGTTGGTGGGAAAAGGCTTCCTAAAAGGGGGTTTGTAAGGCCCTTTGCTTGAAGAAGCTTCTTTAGCCATCCTTTTCAAATCTATAACTTGGTTAGATAGTTTTTGAACGACTTTCTGTAGGTTTTCTAAATCTGAGCTTTCAGGTTGAGCTTTGTTTTGGGAAGGTCTAGGGAGGATTTCAATTTTCTTTTTGGAAGATGAACTAGTCTCTATCTCGTTTCTAGTAGTGTCTTTTAAACTGAGAATGTATTTCTTGATTTGACTAGCCTCTTGGATCTCTTTACCCATGTGGCTTTCTTGGATCTCTTTACCCAAATGGCTATGTTTTGATGTAAGGCTTTCGTATAATATGCGATAATAAGATTCTCGACAGGCATCGAGTCCGTAGGGATTCAGTTCTTTAGTGTCAATAACCTTTGATTAAAGTCTTTGATCTTTTCTTTGGGGTTCATTATTAAACTAGAAATCTCCATGAATAGAACTTCAGGAGACTTGTCATCTCCGAACTTCTCAAGAAAACAGGATTCAAATTTCTCCCATGACACGATGGTGTGGGGTTGTTGGATGAAGTACCAGGTAGAGGCATTGCCCTCAAAGGTGTAGGGAAACAATCTACAGACCATGTCTTTGTGCTCAACACTATGGAGTCTAATGGCTAACATAAACTTTTTGATGTGATCTTCAGTGATCTGTTTGGAGTCTGGGTCAAATTTAGGGAGCCATTTCTCCGAGCGTTTGGGTAAAGGATGTTGAGTCCCAGGTATGGCCACTGCATCTTGGTCGAGCCAGGGTTTGGTGGGATTGTTCGGGTTGGCCATAGGTGTGGGTGGTGTCGAAGGATGAGATGAGGAACATCTTTCGTCAGAGGATTCTTTTCCAGAAGAAGAAGGAGATGAAGGAGGTGGTCATGGTGGTATACCAGATCCTCCTGCTGTAGGAGTGAGGATTGAATCGATAAGGTTTAAGGTAAGGTCAGTACCTCCAAGTTGTTCTCTGATATCAGAGAAGACTAATGGTTGATTCAAAGGTCAGTTTGGTTGTCTTATACGGGCTAAGGAATTATGTGTTCTTATGAGAGATTGCCGAATAATCTCTTGTATGTCACCACCTGTAGGATTTGGAGTTACTGGTTCAACTGTAATCCATAGATCGTCATTTGATGTGGTTTTTGTTTGAGGGATGATGTTGTCATCTGAATGAATTCTAGTCACTATAGGTGAGCGGGTAGGTGGTGGAGGAGTCTTATGACCTCCTCATGCCATTAATAGTTTTCAGGCCCTCCTTCTAGCGCCATTTGTTGACGTGCAAAATTGACCGCTCGTCATCTGGAGGAGTGAATCCGGTATGGGGTTGTCTACTTAACCCAAGCCATTTGGATTAATCCACTTCGATGGGTTTAGCGGCTCTGTTGGCTAATATAATTCCTAAAGAAAACGAAAAACAAAACTAAAGGAAATAAAATAACTTGATGAATAACAATCGCTGAAAACTATATACAGATCTAATATATATTTACAGTTTAATTGACTAATATTTTTAAAATAACCCTACTGGTTATATGTAAAATATATACAAATGATTCTATTTATACTATATATATAACTGGTGAGATGACATAGTAAGAAATGGGAGAATGAAGGGAAAAGGTAGTTTTGAGCAAATAGATACCCATTGGGTGCGAGGGATAGATCAACAAGCTAACGGATAAGTTAGCCAGTAATAAATTGCCAATGGGTCCTTTGGAGCATGATATGACAGGTAATAATGAATGACGAATACGACCGGGTGATGTGGCAAGTGTTGATTGGGGAGTGACCATGGTGAGAGGACTTGTAATGGGTGAATAGGGGGAATGGACTGACAGATTTATGAGACGTGACCCTTGGGGGAAAAAGGTGGAAAATGATGTCATGGGGTGATGGGGGTATGTCAGAAAATGGTAAGTGGTGGGAGTCTGGACCAATCGATTCCTGCCATGTAGAGAAAAAAGGCTCGCCAAAAAATCACTTCATTCTGGATCCCCCCCCCCCCACCATTAAAAATAGACTGGTCGGGGGGGTCCGAAAAGCACCATCAACTATCCATCGGTGCGCCTGTAGCTGGACTGTAGATCTAAGCGTGATGTTTAACCAACATTTCTGACCCCCCCCCATCATTAAAAGCAGAATGATCATGGGGGTCTAGAATTCAATCTCAACCGTAGATCTATGCATTGACGCCTCAGCTGTTCAGATGTACACCTTCTTTATACATGATTCTGGACCCCCCCCTATCATTAAAGGTAGAACGGTCAGGGGGGTATGGAAAATTTTGTCAATCGTAGATCTCAGCACCAACATCTCAGCCATTCATCTATGCGTTGTCTTTACTCTGTGAGGGAAAAGTTATATTTTCTCCAAAACTTAGGATAAGTGCATTATGTGGATTTGCCCAAGCTTTCTATGTTTTTATCACCATGGGGGTTAGACATCAAACCTTTAAAACATCAAAGATATGGTCCAATATCGATCATCATGCTTATTTTATTGAAATAAAGCAAACTACCCTATGCTCTAACCTAATTACCTATGACATTTAGCCCAGATTAAATATTTGGACTAAGAAATTACTCTATCCTAGGGTTATTTGACCAAGATTAGGCAGTTTGGTCAAATTTATTCCCTAACTAACCTAATTCACTTAGCTAAGATTAAACAATTTAGCCAATCTTATTCACTACTCCTATCAACATCAATTTAAAAGGATTTGGCCATGTTTAAACTGTATGAACCAAGTCACTGTTATTGCATGGGGCTTTATCCAATTTCTTTTATGCCCTCTTTTATTCTTTTTCTTTTTCCTCAAATTATTTGCAGAATGAAAAATCATTTGGAAACCAAAACAATAAGAGGATAAAAAAATTTAGTCACAAGTTGATCCTATAAATTATAGGGTTATAACAGTAGGTATAAATCTTTGGGTCAAAGTGCTCAACGATGGACATCATCAAACATATGGACTAGGTAGGTCCCTTTCTTATCTTGTTTGCACATTGGGTTATATAGTATGTTTATGGTAAAGAGTTGATTTTTGTAGTCATTCCTATCTATTGTGGTTTACCCTAGCCATAGAGATATTTTCCCCATAACAGAATCGACGACCATACTGGGGATGAATCTTCTTTCTTAGGGTTTGAATTACTTTTCTCCTTAGATTTCTCTTGTTTCTATTGTGGTTCTTGTCGTAACATTGCTTGACATCTCCTGTTCACTTCGGGTCTGAGTTTTCATCCTTTCTCCCTTATCTGACCTTGTTTCAAAGCATATACATGCCTTTTTCCTTGACAGTTGTGTATACACGTAGGCTGTCTCACTGCAAGCTGTGTATATACGCTCTTTTTTCCCAAACAGTCACGTACACCTCTTTTCCTTGCATGTATTCTTGGTCTGGTGTTTCTTGGGTGGTAATTGATGTTGTATGAGCCTTCTTAGGTCTCTGTAGTGCTTGTTGAGTGCCCGTGGGATGACAGGAAACCCTCTTTTGGTCGAATTTCTGGGTGACACCTCTCTCTTCATATTTTCATTTTTATTGTCCTTGTACATTGGGTTGGGTGTTTCATTGCTTGATATCCTGCTTGAGTTGTCTCTTTTTTATAAGCATTGGGGCTGTATATCAAGTTACTTGTCAGTCCATGCATTTTTAGTTTCAATATATTGAAAAAACAAAAAAAATAGGCATTTTGCATTGCTTGGCATTTTTGTCTTTGAATCTCTATCGTTAGCTTAGTGCATATAGTGAAAGATTGCACCTTTACTTATGAMTTGCAGATTTGAATTTGAAAATTGCATCATTTTTTAGGAGCATATCATTCATCAAAAGTTAAAGTTCAGACTTTGCATTACTTGCATATTTACTTTTCTTGCAGATTCATAACATCATGAGATTCATTACCATAMCCTTTTGAGTAATCATGCCCATAAAATCAACGTTATAATTTAAAATTTATTAGTAACGATTTTATTTTCTAGGGTGCACAAACTAGCCTAGGATTTAGTGCCTTGGAATAGGATTTTGCGAGTAAACTTCTCCAAGGTAATTAAATCAACATATGTGTCTGAGTTATGGAGTGGAGAAATCCATTGTATAATTTGTAAGATCAGGAGGCTCCGCTCACACTGGAGTTAATCATGAGGTCACGTGAAGTTGGTTGAAGGGATATCCCCCCGATACCTTCCTAGCGTCAGAGATATTTCAGGGGATCTATTCGCATATGGGGATATTGTTAGTTCCTATTGAGACTCATAAATGTTGTATTTTCATCCACCTTTCCCTTCATCACTCTTCACATTTCATCACCCCATTAACCTTTTATGATACCATTTTCATAATTAAATATGAGTTTAACCTTATTATTTTCCAAATCATTTATTTTAGTATTAAAAGGGAATTTGTGATTAAATATTAGAAAATTGACATGTTTTCATATATATCTCAAAAATGTGTGAGCTTTGTAACATGTGAAGGATTAATTCAAAATACTTCTTGAATACTTCCTCCACCATTTCAAGATTTGAGGAGATAATTCAAGAATATTCCAAGGAGAAGATCATGGAGATTTGGTTGTCATATCTTATCCAAGATATATGAGAGATATGTGTGAGGATTTGAAGGGATAATATTTTGTAAGAATGGGAAATGGGTTGAGAGAAAAGTGGATCTGTAATTATGAGATGCTTATCTCCTTTTCAAAGCTCTCATGTATAAAAGAGAGTGCCCTCTCTTCATGAGAGGAGGAGGAGAATTATTATTATGTAGATTAAGGGAATTGTTATGAGATAGGTTCTTGACGATAATTGTTATGATGTAGATTGGATTCATGAAGAGACTCCTTTTGTAAACCTACCTGTTCAAGATTAATGCAAGTTTGGATTCGATGATTTTGTCTCTCTTAGAAGTTATCATTTGTTGATCTAAAATCTTCCATTTTGGCATCGGCAAGGGCCACCGATCCAGCTTAGTAAGCTTATTGTAAATTGTTAGAGTAGATTTTCATTTCATGTATTTGTTATTTTGATTTCATGTTATTTTGTTTATTCGAATTTGTTGGAAAGTGTGGTAATGTTGGAATAGTTGGATATTCATATTTCACCATACATAAGCTTTAATGGAGCATCCCACTTGTTAGTTTAGTTGCTCTAGGAGATAGAATCAATGTTCAGATTTTCTTTTCATGAGCAATCGATGAACATGTCCATCACACAAGCAAGAGCTTTTGCTTGTTTATGAGTTTTTCTTTCCATCTTTTGAAATGTGTGAAGATTGTTATTTTTAAAAGTGTGTTGGTTTCTAAATGGGTTTCTTATCTAATCTATACTAAAAAGACATAGGAACCTATCTGTTATTGGCACACATAGTGCATCAACTCTACTGATTACGAATCCCGGTCAATAATTTATGATTGGTAATATATTATGCATATAATTGCAAGCTATGGTTGTGTAACGATCGCGTAGATATGGAAATATACTTAAGGTAAACAATCGGGCTTATGTAGAGCTAGCCGCTAATTTCACTAGCTGGATGATGGGATATTGTTTTCATTTGGTGCAATGGCATCTCAGATAAGTGCTTTTGTTGATTCCACGAGTGTTTCTATTTGATAGCTTATAGTCAATCCAGTATCTGCTACTAATGCTACCAACTCTTCTGCTGGTGAGGATGCTACTTCCACTGGACCTAGATATGATTTTGTATCTTTAATTGATGGATCTTAGATTGGCACATTCACTGGTTATAGGTAAACAAGGTCAATTATAATGTCTATAGCAGGCTTTGCCTTTACCCCTACGGGATCAACTTCAACTAAAATTGGAATGCATTCTTTGTTGTCCCTGTCGAAATTCGATATCAATCCTTTAGCTAGTGACATAAATCTAATCCACCTAAGTTCCCCCCATGGGTTACTCTCTCTCAAGATGACTTCCTACCCTGAAAGACATCATATACCCAGCTTTCCAGTTTTTGATTACTCAAATAGTAGGCGCGGGAGACCCCAAATCCCACCTTGGGTAGGGTGGTTGGCTTCTCCATCAACAACCTCTATATCAGTTTCATATTATACAAGTACCGGTACTGGATCAAGGTAAATTACTAGCTTTTTGCTCAACTTCCATGCATATAATAGTCTTGACTAAAGGTGGCCATAATAAAATCAAGATTCATTCCAGCGATAGGTTGTAATTCCATCATATGATTTGGTGAGTTCCGAGATAAAATGATTTCAATGGTAATTCAAATGCAAGTACCATTAATGCATTTGAAGCTTGTTTGGTGCACTTATAACCTCCTGAAGGCCACGACCCAAAGAAATTTCTCACACTCAAGGAAGGTGGAGATACCTTGAGACAAAACCCTAATAACTAAGCATGAATATCTTTGGTCGCCAATTAGTGACGATTCACATGAGTGGCATGAAACATTTAAAGTGCACTGCCCAGTGAGCATGTATTAGTAGAGTGTTAGCAAACGCTGAATCATGTAATCACAATAGCATTTGCAGATAAGGAATAGCAATCAAAGCCATTATTGTTGAAAATCCAAGTATGGAAGTAATGAAGTGCTCGCATGTGTGCATGCGTTGCTGATCGTAACCAGGCCGATACTCTTAAAGTATATCCTAATGATGTAGCAGGTACACCTGATTTACAATACATGCATTAGCGTGTTTCATTTTTTCAGGTACGGGTAAAAATCTATTCAAAATCGCAAGTCCAACACCCTAGGTATGAAAGATGTCAAAATTTTTGGAGCAACGAAAAACCTAATACTGATGTTAATATAAGTATTGGGTTGTTTCATCACTCTTCGTGGGCTTGTAGTCTTTTCCATGTGTTGACCATCAATGTTGGATTGGGGGGAGGGATGCAAGACACTCATTCCCTTCGAATTGGAAACCGTAGGAACGATGGATGGTGCTTGTGTGAGGAGTGTGTTATCTGATTGGCACAAGGTTTGGAATGTACATAGAACCTAATAAATAATCTTGTGAGCACTGGCCTCTTCATGGCCAACACATTGATAAAAACCTAATAAATAATCTTGTGAGCACTGGCCTCTTCATGGCCAACACATTGATAAAACCTATCAAAATCCAAAGAAGTAATCTATGCAATCAGTTGAGGTTACAAAGACAAGTTAGTTTGGAGGAAAGCTTTTGTATTTGTGAGAGGTGTTGTCCTCTAGAGTATTGGATGAATTTCGTTTTCATATATAGACTTATAAATACATCTTCCACATAGCTCACAATGCACTTGCTTATGCAATGAATGATGAATTTTCATGAGTTTTGCGTCAGAAGATGGAATATTTCTCTAGCAACTCCAAGACAAGCAACTTCAACATGACAGGGAGGGTGAAATACACTATCATTATAGTCAATAACACATTGGGATCATGTCTTAGAAGAAATGGTTTGGCTTGCAAGGTATTTTGGATCTGAAAGAAACTGGAAACTGTCCCATGAGCTTTATGTCGATTCTTGTGCCTATGTTGGATTTTATGCAGAAAGTTGATTCTTTTTTTTTTTCATGCTCACTGAATGTATCTATTATACACAATGCTTCATTACACTAATGTTTTTTATGTCAGAATCATTTTCTTGATTTTTGTTACGTGATTCTTAGGAACGCTACAATTGAATGCTTTGAATATTCAACTATATCTGACGATGTATAGGTCCGATCATGCAAACAAGCAATTGAGATTAATGCAACAAATCGATGAGAATCATACTCTGACCCAACTTCCAATTGCTTGAATAAATTTGACAGTGAATCTAAGAAGCATATATTAACTTTTAGAACTTTAGTGACATGGATCATCAAGCAACTAAAGATTTGATAACACCGAGACAGTATTGTTATTAAAACGTTTTGCAAAGAATGCCAAGGAATGTAGATCCGACTTTAATTTCGAGTGTTTTGTTTTTCTCTTTTGCATTTTCTTTTGGTGTGTATTATTAGAATAAAACAAAAAACATAAAAATTATAAAACCATGAAAATAAAGAAAGACATTGTAAAAATCAAAATTAGAAAAATCAAAACATCACAAAATACATAAAAATTATAAAACTGCCAAATCACAAATGTACCTTTTCAAAAAATTCCTGAAAACAATGCCAACACATGCTTCTATGCTTAAACACTAATTGTTTTCCTAAAGTCACTTCAAGTAGCAATCAACGATAGAATAAGTGTGCAACGACAACAGGTATAAATGCATGTTACTTCTTTAATTTTACACATTCGTACTTCCTTCTCCATGATTATGTTTTCAAACTTCTCACAAGTTTTCATGCAGGAATTGGTACTAAGCTTTTTCAGGTTCACAGTCGGTCGCATCTTATGACGAAGTGATTTTCAAGAATCAAAAACTATTTCCGTGAAACATGCCTTGTTGGATGCTTTGAAGGAGCTGATCTTAATGCATCTCATGATGTTTGCAGTTACACAAGAAACCGTTCATAAACCCATTTACATCATGAATGTTTACCCGTATTTCTCCTTCCAAGCTTATTCGTCATCCATGTCAAAGTCTTCTATTTCATTGCCTTATCCGTCATGGCTTCACACACGCCTATCTTTCTAATTCACATACATCCATTTATCTTCTTTAGTTCATGTTTTTCCTTACGAATAAAACCATCCAACTCCTTTTACATGATTACATTGCCTTGATTTCCTTACCATAAACATTGTTGCTACTGAGATATTTTCATTTATAGTCCTACCAATCTTTTTACAAACTCATGTTGACTGATGTGGGATTCCTTAAGGCCCACCTTTCAACAAGTCTTGCCCCATCAACCTCAGCACCTTATCTGGGATATAGAATAGAGTTCCTTTAAGTACCTCGAGGCTTGCATTCCTTATTGGCAAGTTCTCTCACTGACAATCATGGGAATACATCATTGTCCCTTGATCGTCAGATATTGCAAGTGGCTCGACATCAGCTCATTCGTTCTCACTTCACAAGATGTACTCGAGTACCTTGGCACTCATTGACATCAATGGTGAGTTTGCCTCGCATTGGTTAATGACATTCATCAATGGCCAGTATTCCAATGACTTCTCTTCATGCTCGACATCGACACATTCATTCGCATGACAAGAATTGTACCATCGGGTTTAGCAGTGGGTGAAGACTATACACTTTTCCATGACTCCATCAGCAGTTGTGGTAGTATTTTTCCAAATATATGAGAGTAGCACAGTTCCACTTTCATACTTCCTCTTTTCCATGATTCATCAACAACAGCTCAGATTCCTCCACTTCACATTCTCTGGTCCAACAGTTACAACAGTCGCAGCTACAACATCAATCACCTTTCACATGATCTTACAATAGTGACATATTCTATGTTCCATCAGCCACATCAACCATATTCCTATTACACAGTTCATTTACTTTTTG
>SNQJ01S0123935.1:26833-41601 GCA_010110895.2 Picea sitchensis
ACCATTATTCCATTTTTCGTCTCATTTACAATCTACCAAATTTTTTTTTCTTCTAACTATACTCTGTTGCACTTTGCTTCATACGCATTGATATACATATTGGCATGATTCACAAATATGCAAAAGGGATTTATTATACTCAGAGATGTTTTCTTATTCCAGCAAGAAAATGGGTAAATTATTATCATAACATCAAGAGAACAAATAATGAAATGAATGTTGTTTACACAAGAACCAACATTTTATTATTATAATAGCAAAAAAAAATAAAAAAAATAACGAAATGAATGTTTCTTACACAAGAACCAACATTCTCTATATTCATTGTTGTCACACAAAAACCAACCATAAGAAAATGTCAGTTGTTACTCATGTAAATCCCATCCTGGAAATATTCATTATCATCACTCGAAGCCAAAATTCAGATGCCAAAATTTCTTTAGAAGATCCATGCACAGTTGCATGAGGACATGCAACAAGTTCAGTTGGGGGGTATGTTGAGACTCATAAATGTTGTATTTTCATCCACCTTTCCCTTCATCACTCTTCACATTTCATCACCCCATTAACCTTTCATGATACCATTTTCATAATTAAATATGAGTTTAACCTTATTATTTTCCAAATCATTTATTTTAGTATTAAAAGGGAATTTGTGATTAAATATTAGAAAATTGACATGTTTTCATGTATATCTCAAAAATGTGTGAGCTTTGTAATATGTGAAGGATTAATTCAAAAGACTTCTCGAATACTTCCTCCACCATTTGAATATTTGAGGAGATAATTCAAGCCTATTCCAAGGAGAAGATCATGGAGATTTGGTTGGCATATCTTATCCAAGATATATGAGAGATATGTGCGAGGATTTGAAGGGATAATATTTTGTAATAATGGGAAATGGGTTGAGAGAAAAGTGGATCTGTAATTATGAGATGTTTATCTCCTTTTCAAAGATATCATGTATAAAAGAGAGTGCCCTCTCTTCATGAGAGGAGGAGGAGAATTATTATTATGTATATTAAGGGGATTGTTATGAGATAGGTTCTTGAGGAGAATTGTTATGATGTAGATTTGATTCATGAAGAGACTCCTTTTGTAAACCTACCTGTTAAATATTAATGCAAGTTTGGATTCAGTGATTTTTTCTCTCTTAGAAGTTATCATCTGTTGATCTAAAAGCTTCCATGTTGGCATCGGCAAGGGCCATCGATCCATCTTGGTAAGCTTATTGTAAATTGTTAGAGTAGATTTTCATTTCACGTATTTGTTATTTTGATTTCATGTTATTTTGTTTATTCGAATTTGTTGCAAAGTGTGGTAATGCAGGAACAATTGGATCTCCATATTTCACCATACATGAGCTTTAATGGAGCATCCCACTTGTTAGTTTAGTTTCTCCAGGAGATAGAACCAAAGTTCATCTTTTCTTTTCATGAGCCATCGATGAACATGTCCATCACTTGAGCAAGAGATTTTGCTTGTTTATGAGTTTTTCTTTCCAGATTTTGAAATGTGTGAAGATTGTTATTTTTAAAAGTGTGTTGGTTTCTAAATGGTTTTCTTATCTAATCTATACTAAATAGACATAGGAACCTAGCTGTTATCGACACATATAGTGCATCAACTCTACTGATTATGAATCTCGGTTGATAATTTATGTTTGGTAATATATTATGCATATAATTGCACCAACAGTGCCTTTACCTCCGTGAGAGACGGTGCTTTCAAGATTTCAGGCTTTGCTACCCTTCCCATACGGTAGACTTGACTTATGACTTCTTTCCTGTGCATCAATTATACAGTGGTTTATTAGTTGTTTGACTTAGGTGTCTCATAGGTTACTTGCAGGGGTTGTTCTGCAGGTACCCTGGGTCAGATAAGTGTCAGACAACACATAACCTTTATGGAGGATTACCTCTCTGGGGGGATTTGACTAACTGGTTGTTAAGCCCACGAGGGCCCTTATAACTGTTTCTCTTACCTCCGATCTTTAGCAGGGAGTCTCAGGCCCCTCTTGGGTGAGACATACCTTCTTTAGGGAGGGAGGCCACTCAACCACTTTACCCCCTTTGCATGCATATTGTCTGTTTGAATTTTGGTGTGCTCTTTTCTTACTAGTTGGACTTAGGATATTTTTTTTTTATCTTTAGAGTCTTAAGTCATCATTGAGTTGGACCAGCCTCCCCGTCGGTCCTGTCGCTTGTTACAGTCACCACCGAATTTAGTGTCCTTGCCTTCTAAAAGGCATAGAGTTATTATACATGGTACACACACATCCACCGTTCAAACTTGTGATTCTACAAGGATGAGTACTGAATCTAGTCTTCATAATTTTGGGATCCGTTCGACTCCCATACCCACTATAGTTAATGGAACCTCTTCGACTCCTGCAACCTCTATGTTCATAGTGTCGGAGGTAACTATCATTACTATGGCATGGCCTATAGTTAATGCTCAAGCTACCACATCGAACCCCTTTGGGTCTCTTGGCACTCACTAGGCTACAATGTTCAGTCCATCCCTATGGCTTCTATTCCATTTTCTTATGGTATGCCTAAATTCACTTCGCAGTTTTCAAACTCCATCCCAACTGCTAGCCATAATGATAGCATTGGGATTGGGAGTAGTACACCTCCCTATACTCCTTTTTCATTTGGTGGATCTCAAATCCCTCAAATGACTCCTAATATGGGGGGTATCCCTTCTTTTAACCCTGGGTCCAATCCTCCTACTTTTGGATGGAATAATCAACCTGGAGGACAAGCTTTGGCTCAAGTTCCATCCTACAACCCTACCTCGTCGGCACAAATTTTGACCAATAATTTTGGCATGACGAATCCACCTCTATCCTCTGGTTTCCAACCTGGGGGAGGTCATTTTCACACTTTGGGCAACCCCCAACCCGGATCCAATCCGGTTGGGGGAAATTTCTATAACCCTCAATGGAACATTCTTGCTGGAATGATTCCCAACCAACCTTATATGAATCAACCTAGAGGAGGGCCTTATAATGATGGACAGGGCCATGGTGTTTACCAAAACCCTAGATGGCCTCCAAATCCGCAATCACAATATTTCCTAGGAGGATGGGGGCAGATGTTGCAACCCCGCCTCCCTTTTCTAGGCACACTTAATCTACCATATTTGGATAAGTTAATGAACATCCCTGTGAGTCATGATACTTCATGGCCCCCAGTCCCCACCAAAATTCCTTCAGACATCCCAAAGTTTGAGGGTAAGAATGGAGAGGATCCTGGTGATCACGTCACTACCTTTAACCTTTGGTGCTCATTAAACTCCCTTAATGAAAATTCTATCTATGTGAGATTATTTCAATGCACCCTCATCATAGTTGCTGCAAAATGGTATATTGAGCTACCCAAGGGGGTATATGGGACTTTTAGTCAATTGGTAATGGTCTTTCTTAACCACTTCCAGTTTCCCATTTGTTATGATGTTGGCTTAGAATTGTTGTCAACTTTATGCCAAGACACTACCACTCATATCTCAAACCATATCTAGGAGTGGCATAGATGGAAGAGGTTTATTAAGACCCCTATACCCCCAACATTTTTTTTAGAATGGTTTCTTAAGTCTTTTCACCCTCCTATATTGAATGAAGTTGCTACTTCTGGGGTTACCACTGAAGAAGAAGCAATCTTTAGAGCCCAATAGTTAGATTTGATATATTCTCAGTCTTGAATGTTATACCACCTTCTTCCTAAAGCACCGTGGTATACTTACGACCATAGGCAAAAGCCCGGACCTCATGTTGATGGCATTGTAGGTTCCTCCAATGTAAAGTCCGCAGACTTGGTGACAAACCAGTTGAAAGAGTTGTCTTTAAGCCAGTATATAGGAGGACCAACCTTGTATGTGTTTTCCAATCCCACTCAGTCGGTGGATGTACACTCCATGAAATCGTCGACCAACCTGAATGGTAACCAACAACTAGGAGGGAATAAGAAGAAAGGACGCAATAACCGTAAGGGTGGGAAAAATGGTAATAAACCCAAGGATAATAATAATAATGAGAAGATGGGTAGTAATGTTTGAGAGGGAAAATGAGAAAGACATAAGGTGAAGTTTCCCTGTAAGATTTGCATAGATGATCACCTTCCCATTTGTGCCCCAAACTTCTAGAAGCTACGAGGATATTAGCTCAATCACCTGCCATGCTGATGAATCCATTCCCACATAATCAACACTTAGCCTCGAACTCCTCTAACACTGAAAATGTGACTGGTGGAGGTCAAAACCAACAGTCGCAAGATGGCGATCGTTTATGTATCAATATGGTCAATGCGAAAATAGATGTAGCCACTTGATCTCGAGACTATAGTTCTAAACAAACTAATCTTGGTCTAGAATATCCTCCTCCTCCTCTGGAGATGACTTTACAGATTGAGAAACCGAAGCCACCGCCTCATATTTTGAAAGGAGTACTTAAGCGATCTACCCATAATCCAAATACTAGAGCTGCCCAGAACTACTCTATCATTGAGGACCTAGGTCAAACCCCTTGTGTGATGTTGGCTTTGGAGGTACTCCAGACATGTCCTTCATAGAGGAATGCCTTGCTCTCTGATTTAGGATCTCTAGAACCCAGTGGCTCAAAAATTATCAAGTTTGACATCACGGATGTTAAGCCTCGATTTCCTTACCATGTGGCTTTCCAAATCCATGTGGAGTACTCAAAGTATACCATCAAACTTGTAGTTGTTGATGAAGGTGATTCTATGTGTGTGATGTCCCTGGGTTGTTGGAAAGTTCTCAGTTCTCCGACTCTTTCCAAGTCATCGAACATGTTGACTTATTTTGATGGTCATTTCTTCTGCCCTCATGGTATTCTCCCTACCTTCTTGGTTCAGTTAGGTGGGAAGAAGGTAGAGGTGGAAGTAGAGGTAGTTGATTCACCTCTTGATTATAAGTTGTTACTAGGTGGCAATTGGACTTATGCCATGATCTTTGTCATGTCGTTTGTCTTATGTACTCTTTGTTTTCCTCATGAAGGGAACATTGTGACAATCAATTAGTTATCCTTTGTGTACTCTAGTCCTAATGCATCTCTTGGATCGTCGATCCCTGTGATCAACAATTATCATCCAACAACTAAGAATATCGGTATCAGAATGTATTCTTCCCTTATAGGTACCTTTGACTTCTCGACATCAATCCATCATGTTTATGCCATGTCCAGTAGGCCCACCTCGACAGGAAGTTCCATTCCTTTCCGCACTTATTATTTTAGTGATATGTGGACCTTACCTTCCCCGAATTCATCTTGTGAAGGTTAGTCGCATGTTGTAATGGCCATGCCACTATCAACAACAAATATTGCATATCAAGTTGTTCTTGACTCTTCTATCGATCTCGATCCTATTCCCCCACTGAGGGATGAGGAGGATATCATGTCTAGACCTGTGTGGGCCACTTTGTTCTCATGTTCACATGATTGCCTCGATGGTAATTTTCCCTTGGATGAAGCCATCATCAAAGCCATGAATGGTTCTGACAAACCTTTAGATGATATGCATCACCGCTCTTATTTTCTCCTAGAGATTGAAAGAATCGAACAAGATGACTTTCGATCTACTTTGAGTGAGATAATCGGTCATGCCGTAGTTCCACTTGATACGCATGAAATTTATGACAAAGGAAATACGGTGAGCATTCCTCCTACTGTCATGATCGATATCTCTCATACCCCTGGTAAGGTTGAAAACGTAAATATCCATGCAGATTGTTCGCCAGAAGAAATCCTGATCTACACCAATCTCTTCAAGGAATTCCAAGACGTATTTGCTTGGTCCTATGAAGAAATGTTAGGGATTGACCCTTGTATTTCTGAACATGATATTATAACTTATCCATATGCTAAACCTGTTCAGCAACGTCTTAGAGCTGTCAACCCTCAAAAGGCCCTTGCTATTAAGGAAGAGGTGGAGAAGCTACATAATGTTTGATTCATCTACCTGGTTCCTTTAATTGAATGGGTATCCAAACCTGTTCCTATATATAAGAAGAAAGGAACCATCCGTGTATGTATGGATTTTTCATGACCTGAAAAATGCATGTCTAGAAGACAACTTCCCCACACCTTTCATCGATCAGATTCTCGACGAGTGTGCGGGAAGCAAAGTATTTTATTTTATGGACAAATTTTTAGGATATAATAAAATTCAAATCAAACCCAAGGATCAACACAAGACGACATTTTTTTGTCCTTGGGGTACTTTTTCATACCAAAAAATGCCTTTCGGCCTTAAAAACGTCGCAGCAACCTTTCAACGTGCCATGAATTTCACCTTTCATGGTCTAAATCACATACTCGAAGCTTACCTTGATGATCTTGCTGCTCACTCTCACAAGAGAGTGAATCACATTACTCACCTTCGAATTGTCTTTGAAAGATGTCATTACTATAGAATCCAGTTGAACCCTCACAAGTGCATCTTTTGCATTAAGTCTAGTCGTATTTTAGGTTTTCTAGTTTATGATACCGGGATCATGGTAGATCCACTGAAGGTTGAGGAAATACTTTGGTTGCCTCCCTTGTGCACGATTAAACAACTTCAGGGTTTACAGAGGAAAGATAAATTTCTTCGTAGGTTTATAGTGAATTATGCCACTATCACTAAAGGTTTCATGCATCTTTTGAAGAAGGACACTCCTTTTATATGGGATGAGCAATCCCAAGAGTCCTTCGATGCCTTGAAGAAAGCTTTGATGTTGGTGCCTCTATTGAAGCCTCTTGACTACAGTAGAGATTACTTGCTTTATATCACCATGTCTGAAGATATAATTGGTACGGTTCTGGTTCAGGAGGATGATGAGCTCCATGAGAACATCACCTACTATCTTAATCGAACTTTACTCGATCCTAAACTCAATTATACTCATGTTGAAAAGATAGCTTTGGTTGTCGTTCACACAGTCCATCGTTTGTGTCATTATATATTATTTTGTAAGACTACGGTGGTTGTTGATGTCAATCCATTTTAATACATCCTTACCCGATGTAACATAGAGGGAAAATATAATAAATGGATTATCATTTTACAAGAGTTTGATCTCGATTTCGCTTATGCGAAATCCAAGAAATCACTAGTCTTTGCAGAGTTGATATCCGATTTTACACGATTAGATGAGGACGTTATCCATGTTGATTTTTTTTTAGAAGACGACATTTTTCTTGTCTCGTCATCTAACCCCTGGTATGGAGACATCATACTCTATCTTCAGACTTTGAAGTTCCCTCAACATCTCTCACGATATGATCGACGACATATAAGGTACCAAGCTAAGAAATATACTATCATCAGTGACAATTTGTATCGTCAAGGAATAGACAATATCATGCATCGTTGTTTAACTCATGGAGAAGTTGAGTCTCTTCTGAACAATTGACATAGTGGATATTGTGGTGTTCATCTATCTGGGCTTGTGACAACCCAAAAAAATTTACGAGCCGATTGTTTTTGGCCTACTATATTTAAGGATTTTATTGAAGTAGTTATGAAGTGTCACCCCTGCCAGGTTTTCACTCAGAAAATGTGCTTGCATCCAACCTATCTTCACCCAGTCATTACCGTTGGTCCCTTCACCAAGTGGGGGGTGGAGTTTGTTGATTGCAACCCAACTTCGGCTGGGGGGCATCATCACATTATCGTGGTCGTCGAATACTTTACTAAGTGGGTCAAGGCCATGCTTACAGTTAAATCTGATGGGAAGACTACAACCTTCTTCATATTCAATAAAATTATCGCCTGGTTCAGTATCCCGAGTGAGATTGTCACTGATCATGGCAGTCACTTTCAAAATGACATGATGGAATAACTAGCAACTAATATGGGGTTTAGACATGGTCATTCTTCTCCGTATTACCCCCAGGGAAATGGATAAGTAGAGGCCATCAACAAGTCTCTCAAGACCATTTTGGAAAAAACTATCAGTCATAGTAAATCTGACTGACACATCATGTTATATCCTACACTCTGGGAATACCAAACCTCGGTCAAGACTGCCACCATATTTTCCCATTTCCAGTTAGTACATGGTGTGGAGTCGATTTTACCCATTGAATGAAAAATCCCTTCTCTTAAGTTGGCAGTCGCACTCCTACCTGACACTTTCAATCTCGAGCGATGCCTTGTACACCTAAAGAGTCTCGATGAGATGTGTCGAGACTCCTCTACAGTTATCAAGGCAAACAAATGACATGTCAAGGTCCAGTATGATAAGTCTGTCTGTCCTCAATTGTACGTCGAGGGTGAATTGGTCCTCTTGTATGATCAAGCCAATGAACTGCTGGGGGTAGGCAAGTTTAAACCCATGTGTCATGGTCCTTACATCGTGTGACGTGTTCTAGAAAAAGGAGTCTATAAGTTAGAATATTATGAAGGGATTAAGTTGGCCGAGCCCAAAAATGGGCTCTACTTGAAAAGATACTATGCTTGAAACCTAGGCTTGGGAGAAACTCTCTGTATACTAATGTAATTTAGTGTATATATATATATTTTCTTTTTCATCTTCGGATTTCTTATCAAGTTTTCACTTCGTTAACAGATGTCAACAGAGTCGTCAATCTACTTAGGATTCACAGATAGGGCCATTCGTCACACACAGAACTTGGCTTCCACTGCTTGGGTGGTTTACTCACTCGAGGGTCTACTGGTGTCTTCAGGAGGCGTATGCCTAGGGCCATCCACGAATAATTTGGCTGAATATAGCATTGTTATTGAAAATTTTCACGATGCTATCTCACATGGAATTCGTTCATTAGAATTTCGCCTAGATTACCAGTTGGTAGTACGTCAGTTGAACGGTCGTTACTGCGTGTGTGATCCTACTTTACTCCGATGTTTCCTACGGGTATGTATTTTAGAATGCCACTTTGATTTTATTACATATTATCATATTCCTAGGAGTTATAATCATATACCCGATGCTTATGCTAAATTTGTTTTAGATTGGAATTTGTCACATAATTAAAATCAGATAAAACCATCTAATCAATGTACACATTGTAAAATATAAGTAAAGATGAAGATCCTTTTTTATACATTTCAAAAAAAATATGGTGTTTATAGTACAAAATGGGGCTAACACCCTCAATACATATACAACCGGTATTACAATATCCCACGACATCTACGCCTGTGGCACCAAATGTGTGTCATGGTAGAAAACCACGACATTTGTGAGACATCGAAAGAGTCATACCCATGCCATGGGTACACCAACCATATATCATTGCATGGCTTTAAGAAGATCCTCTACTTTATCCATGGGTATCCTGTGAGTCAAACGCGACAGGTTGCCCTAAACATTTTGTAGGACCCTCTTAGCCTCTCCTCCCACCACCTCGTCTCCTCAGTTCCTCCGTCGATTTCGATGGAAACCCTATGGACATCATGGAACCACGTATGTGGCAGAGAAAAGTCTAGTCAATACTTAAGCACCATCCAAAAACATTTTTGTCCTAATTTTACAAAAATACAAAAAAACAAAACATGTGAAAAATTTTGACATACCTATGTCACCGTAGGCAGATCCTGGTGGAAGTGGCATGTCTAGATCTCCTCAAGTCAATCCCCTCATAGGGATGGTCATCCGGAGAGATGATATGTCGCCGCCACTAGTAGAAGAATTCCTCATTGTAGGGTGTTTGAACCCCACCTCCCCCCTGCGGCCTCATCACCTCGGTCCATCGTTCCATGGATGGATCCCAAAGTCCCATAGGAAGAATCTCCACTCTAGGTCCCAAACCTGGAACCCACTCGAAAAAGAAACTCCACAAGATGGAGGCAAACCCAAAATTTATTTTACCCAGTCATACACTGTGGGTCTCACACACTGTACTGCATAGAACATGAGAGGCCTCGATGCCTGGTGCAACGAGGCTGAACCTGTGATCCTGGTCAAGACTAGGACACTGATATTCAGATTGAGGTTGTTTATTTCCCAGATAGGGACTTGACTCCCTACCTTAGGAGTCCCTGCTAGACAGTGGGCGTTGATATATTCCTCTATCTTCATCCTTCTACCTACTCCCCTGGATTTGAGGTTCACAACCTCCCCCCGAAGTGATAGACCAGTAAGAAAGTATATTTCCTCTACTTCAAATCTCAATGGTTTCCCATCGAGATTGAAGCTCTCGCTATCAAGGTCCCAGTAACCCGCCAACATCTCCAACAACCTCACCTGGGTTCTCATTCCTTTGAGCACCCAAAAATTACACAAACCACATCCCTTTAAGTCCATTTGGGCCCCCAGATCTCGATATACAACAATGTCGACCTCCTCATCCTCTCTCTCTCTCCATACAAGAACCATCATGTCAAAGACAAATAGAATTTTGAGTTAGAACCCTTCTTTTTGTTCATTTCCATGCCTGTACGCAACCTCCTTTTCACACAGTCATGTGTAGGGCTCAATACACACCCTCTGTAGTTCACATAGGAGCATATACCTAGTCATACACACGACCTAACCAAAGCCACCCCACATACATCGAAATCTATACTTTGCACCTTCAATAACTAAAAATTTAAGACCGGATTCAAAATTTTAAACCATTGAAATTAAATAGGAAGAGAAAAAGAATTACCTGATCCAGATGGTTCGTGATTTCGTCTCTGGATGCTCCCACAATGGTCATTTGAATCTTGGAGGAATTTTGGTCCAATTTGCACTAGTTGGGTAAACAATCAAAATGGTATAGTAATTTTTTATTTTATTACTATTTATAACTTATTTTTACCCACTTCCTATAGTTTTAAGCCATTTTTGCACCTAATGGACTAATACAAAACTGGATTGAGTTGGTTTTTGAAGTTTTAACCTAGGATTCTTGCAGATTTCAGTGTTATGTCGACTGTTTGTCACATCGAGAAGGTATATTCATTACCCAACATATAGGATAGGTATCCATTCCGTTATGCATCTTCGCATTATCCTATAACTGTCACTTTTTATGACATAGGTACGAACCCATTTGTTACGACACAGAACCCTCCATCTGCTTTAAATTTGTATCATTTTCAAGTAGTAGAGACTTATCAAACATGGGTGCCCTAGTTAGATCCTCTACTGCATTTGGTTCCCATGCAGATATTTTTTCAACCGGACCGGGAGTCCCTTACAACTCGTACTTGAATTTATGTTGAGCCTCATTTCTCATTCATAAACATGTGACTTTATACCTTGTGGATTCCCAAATGAGTTAATTTAAGCTCTTTTCTAACTCATCTAAAAAGGGAAAATATTTTTGAGTGATTTGTCCCTTTCACACTTGATTAATTTGGATTTGAAAGGTGATGAGTCTTAGTTAATCTCTTTTCCGACTCGTTGTCAAAAAGTGAAAAGATCATCGAGTGAACTTGTCTTTTTCACACTAGTAAATTGGTTTTGAAGAGACATCTATTTGGCAAAAGTTTACCCCTTTTTCACACCAAGTAGACTAAAATACATAAAAAAGAAATTTTTTTGGTGTCGAGTTGTGATTGCATCTCATTCCCTTGCTTGCAGTATTGAGCCTATAGTCGATTCTCACTTTGTGTTATAAACCATTTTCCTCAGTAGTTTTGCATCCTCGACCAAGCAAAGCCTTGTTTATATCCTTCACAATTTGACACCCTACACCTAGGAGGGAACATTCCCCTGAGTGTCCATCTCCCATGCACTTCCATTCATTGAGCATAGGTACGTTCCACTGCTGAAACTAGTTTTTCTTACTTGCGACGCTCGTTTCCTCCTCTGTATCATAACATTCATTTGTCTATGAAAAAGAAAAAAAAGACGAGTGGGAAGGGAGTATTATCTTATATGGGCATCAGTCATGTCACCTTTGAATAGAGAACAAAATTATTTGAGTCCATTCATCATCATAATTTTGGGATTAGCATGGCCTTAAGAAGCTGAGCTCATTACAAAGTCTTCTCTATCGACTGGTTACTCTTCCAGTCCCTATAGAGAATTTCATTGATGCCTCCTGCATCTTATGGTTTCATCATCAAGTCTATTCTGCAGAAGTCCTCCACATGTCTCATTCTTTGTTCAAAGGAAGTATATCAACCTGTGTCGGCCAGTTCTCATAACTCTTGACTTTTCATGTCAGCCATACTCTCAGTTTGTCTCAGAATCATGTGATATTGTAGTCCTATCATGCACTCTGGTCATACTTTCAGAATTATGAGTACCTTGAGGCCTAGAGTCTTGTGAGTACCTTGAGGCTTGCAGTCATCAGTGGCAGGCTCTCTTTCCATCGATAGTTGGGAATACATCAATGTCTCCTGATCGATGGATTCTTCAGGTGTTCGACACTAGCTTCTTTATTCACACTTGTAAGAATGTACTCGGTGCCTTGATACCTACTTTCATTATCGATAGGTTGTCTCACGTTTGTTAACGGTATAACTCAATGAACGGTAATCAAACGATGTCTCATTGTGTTCAACCTCAACTCCTTTATTCACATGTTGTAGACTTGCACCTTTGGCAGATTGTGTAGAAGACTTGAAGACATCACTATGTCGCTGCAANCGTTTGTTAACGGTATAACTCAATGAACGGTAATCAAACGATGTCTCATTGTGTTCAACCTCAACTCCTTTATTCACATGTTGTAGACTTGCACCTTTGGCAGATTGTGTAGAAGACTTGAAGACATCACTATGTCGCTGCAAATTTCCCGAGTTGTTGCTTCCTTTTTATTGGAACAATACCTATATGAATTCAGTGATCATGGGAGATCAGATTGTACTCCATGGTATATAGATATCCTCAGCTTGGTTTTTTGAGACTGGTTCCAGTGGGCCTTGTTCGTGACTATGACAAATTTTGGCATGTAACCGCATTTGTATTTTCCTATTCATGGCCACAAACACTTGTTTGGTATATTTTCACATGGATCTGCAATGTATTTTTGGAAGCCATGTATGCAAAGTCAGTGCAAAATGTAATGAGAATTGAGTTCATCTAGCTGGTTCACTACCACTCCACTTCTAGGTTGTTTATAATTAATTTTGGCCATCACAAATACTCCTCTAACCTCACACATTAAGGGGCATCTGTTAGAGAAATATTTACCTCACCCTATGAAATCTTGCAGAGAGGGCCTTACTCCATTTCCCTATGCAGACTCACTTTCATTGACAGATAAATCCAGAGACAAAAATATAATTTTTTTCCACTTGTATGCATATTGCACCCTATACAACAAGTGTATACTCAGGTTTCTCGACTATATCCCGCGTACATTGGTATTTGTTGCAAAAAATCAAAATTAAATGTCGGGTTTCCATGTCACGACAAGAGATCTCTGATCCTTGGCCTCCCATATACTAGAAACATTTTGACTTGGCCCTTCAATTTCATTTTGAAGGCTATAAATAAACCAATTCCGAGCTATGGAAAAGCGTAGATAATTAAGCGTTTAGAGAAAATTTACTCTGGAGAAATTAATACTTCATATTGAGTTTGCATCCCTTTGTCCTTTAAGTCTGAACACAGTGTTCAACCCCCAGGCTCTTCCCTTATTGATGGATAACCTCATTGTCTCCCTTATATGATCTCACCTTTGGTGGAGGATTGAAGTGGTGGAGGCCCAGATGGAAGGAACTTGGTTTCTCGATTTCGAACCGTGTCGACATGGAAGTGTGTAATGTTTTCACTTCTGCTGATCATTTATTAATAGAAATACTCCTTTCCCACCAATTGATATCTAGAAAATATATGAGTTATTATCCATGGGCATGTTTGTTTTGTATATTGATGGATTATGCAATCTAATGTGCTAACCTTTTATATTATCACTATATGCTTGCTTCACTTGTTTGTTGAGAACTTGTTGCAGGTATAAATCTTTGGGTCAAAGTGCTCAATGGTGGACATCATCACACATCTAGATGAGGTAGGTCCCTTTCTTATCTCGCTTGCACATTGGTTTATATAGCATGTTTATGGGAAAGAGTTGATTTTTGTAGTCATACCTCTCTGTTGTGGCTTACCCTAGCCATAGAGAGATTTTCCTCATTGTTATAACCCTATAATTTATAGGATCAACTGTTGATTGTAAATTTGTTCCTTTAATATTTATGACTTGCAGATATTGTTGCATTCTACAAAAGAAAAAGAAAGAAAAGAAATGAGAAAAACAAAAAGAGGGCATAAAATAAAAAGGATAAATCCCCATGAAAAAAGAAAGAAAAGAAATGAGAAAAACAAAAAGAGGGCATAAAATAAAAAGGATAAATCCCCATGAATTGATAATGACTTGATCCATACAGTGTAAAAATGGCCAAGTCTTTTACATTTAAGTATTTAGGATTAGTGAATAAGCTTGGATATACTGTCTAATCTTAGCCAAGTAATTTAGGTTAGCTAGTGAATAAATTTGATCAAACATTCTAATCTTGGTCAAATAACCCCAAGGTAGAGTATTTTCTTAGCCCAACAGTTTAAGCTAGGCTAAAGGTGCAAAGGAGTAGGTTAGGAAATAGGTTAGTTAGTTTCTCTTCAATAAAATGTGTAAGATGATCGATGAAAAATGAAGGATTTTGATGGTGAAATGTTTTTTCTAACCCCATGCTAACAAAAGTAAGGGGGGCAGTGTGGAAAACCCATAAAAAGGTCATTAAGATTAAGTTTGGCCTCATATATTGAAACATGCCCCAGAGATTAAAGATCGGTCCTAGATCTATGACTAAGCTGTTGGCGCCCAAATCTATGGCTCTGATGAGTTTTCGGACCGCCCCCCCCCC
>SNQJ01S0123939.1:0-12305 GCA_010110895.2 Picea sitchensis
CTTTGCTTATCACTTTTGTTTCTCATTTAAGTCTCTCAAATCTTTCTTGAGCATGTGAAAACACATAACTTAAAAGACTAACACTTAATTAAAGAATCGACAGTCAAGAATTCTCCCTGACGCGCTTAAGAAATTCGGAATCGGAAAGTATTAAGCATGAAAGTAAATCATTCAAGAGAACCAAGGTCTCCGAGCATCGATCTTTGTCAGCGTCGAAAAAATATTTTTTTATTCAACGACGAGCATCACTCAAGGATATCATCGACGACTGATCCCTTTCGACATCGATAAAAGTTGAAAAGAGTAAGTGTTGAACGAAAATGAAATGATATCACCTATCGCTGACTTTCAAAACATTGTCGGTATCGGGGAGATTTTGAGGATGATAATCTGCAAGGAACCCACACGTTAGGTTTATTTCTGAGGGCCAGTCCCCGATACTTTTCAGCATCAGCAATCCCAAGTTAAGAATAAAGTGCTCAACTTGAGCAAAGTCCTGATTCTGACCATCAACCACAAGACGAGTTCTCAGTTTTCATTACCATATATATCGAGTCAGTGGGGCCACGTTAGTGTAATATGATGAATTCAATCAACATCAAAGGTTTTACAGAAGGATATCAATAAAAAATACAAAACAACGCAAAGAAACACTAAGCAAAATATCGAGGTTAACTTACACGAGCTTTGGACAAAGAATGCAGTAGATTCATAGGAAAAGAGAACAAATGATGCATTCAACTACTATGATCAGAATCCTTTCGTCGAAATGTCAAGAATTTACATATTAGACTCCCATCGGGCTCAAGTTACATACAATAGACACTGTCTACACCTTTTGTCCAACCAACCCAGTTGCATTGAGAACATGAATTTTTTTACAAGAAAAAAGGGAAGAATATCAAAATTTTGGGTCACGTGTGAGAATACAAAATAAATCCCGCCCATCATGCCTCTTCTATGCACGAAATTTCTCCTTGGTGGCCTCACTCTCCTGGAGATGTTGTCATCTTTTGTTCTTCCGACACCCTTTATGCTTCGCGCAATTGCATGATCGTACCTTTTGCTTCTTGAATCTACCGCTTGAGCCACGTTGTTCTCCCTTCAGGACCCTGTGGCACTAACACCTCAAGGTTATTTGCCACAAATTGACGACGTAATTCTCTATTCTCCTAGTAAAGTTCATCTATGGCGAGTTGTTCTTGCTCTAGCTGTGGATTAGGTCCTCGGATGTTAGAACCTGAGGCTTCTGTCTTTCTCTTTCGACTCCTACTTCCTCGACTTGTGGTTCCGATAGGCTCTAGCTTGATAGCGCACATTAGGAGCTCCTCGGTGGTTGATCATGCACATGACTAAATCAGGATTTGTCTTTCCCCCCCCTGACTTCCTTATTTTTTTGGGGCCTTTCTCTCCTCTGCAGTATCTGTTGTTGAGGAAGCGTGGCTTCCAACCTATTCCCTTTCGATGTAACTTCTTCCACTTCAACCTCCACACGAGGCGATACTATCATTTCCACGCAAAGGTAGGAATCTCCCTTTGAAGTGTTGGGAACACCCACTGTAAACAAGAATGATTCCCAAGCATTTTGAGGCTCAATCCTTGTGCTTCAGCTACCTCGCAATCCCCATCTTAAGTTTTGTGGAGTTCCCATGGTGCGACAAGGTATCTACCTTATGCGTGGGTGACTTGACAAAGGCCAAAGGCAAAGAATTTGATCGATCTGGGCTCACGAGACGAGTCAATGCATAACCTCAACTCGTAAGTAGAACACATACAAAACATCTAGAATTTGTAACGGAGTGGGCAGTGAGTCGAAACGTGCCAGGGAACATTGAATGCCTTGCGGTGAGATGTTTTAAATAATTTATGTGTCACGTCCACGCAACGGGTATGATCCAGAGCGTTTGAGAAGAAGTCGATAGGAATTGCAGAGAATGTGTGGTATGATCACATCGATTTATTTTAAATTCCCTAGCCTCCATAATGAGTTGATGATGGTTGATGCACTTGTTGATGCGACTCCTGTTCGAGCAACTTGCCTCGACCTGAAGCATTTAACGACTTCCCTTATGATATTATTTGGTTCTTTTGGAACTTATTCATTCTTTTAGAACATGTTCAGCTCTAACATCCTTTCTCGACCCCAAGGGCCAACCGACCACTGGTGTAACTTTGAATCTCATGCTTTCTGTACCTGGTCTTTCATGATATGGCACATGGATGTAACCTGCCCTAACTGAAGAAAATGACGACACTAATGGAGGTGGTGCAGGTAATTCAAAGGGTTGTAGAGATCACGTAAGTATCAAACAATCAGGATTAGCGAGATTTACAAGTATGCACCAATATGGATTCTTCACGCTTACATATTTACATATATTTTGTCAAGTATTGTTCTATAAGCCATTTCTAAATGATTTTAATTCTGATTGCAGGAAATATCTCTCCGACTACCGAGAAAAATTGGCTCTGTAACCTCACTGAGGAATCTAAGAGAAACTAGGTCTAGAGATCAATAAGGTGGTGAAGGATATCAAATTTCCCGAGTTCGGAACACCCGATGAATTCATCGACTTGCGCAACATAGTCGAATCACATTCCAAGAAATATTCTTCATGGGCCAAAAGACTAGAAAAGGTGACCGGAACAATGACAGGACATGTACAACAATTTCTATAACATTCGATCAATGGTCGGGCTGTGCTTCAATAGTTAAGTGCTATTCTGATCAAGTATCAGATGCATGTGGTGGATATCATAGAATTTTACGCACTCTCGATGGAACAAAACATATTTCCATGCGCCCATGCCTGCGAAGAGTTTTTCATCAGTTGGTCGGAATATGAGAAAAGTCACCCTTTCGAGTGATATATTGAGTTGACTGTTAGAAAAATTGTTAGGAGAGAACTCCACGTGGCGAGTTTTTCTTTACTTATCTGAACTTAGCAGTTATTTTCATTTGAATTCTATGTTATAAAAAAGAACATCGACAAATTAGTTAGAGGCCGATGGTTGTTGCAAGAAACTCTTTCTTTTTTGTTGTCAAGAATTATTTCTGAGCTACCGTTAATAGAGAAGTCCTTTTGGACCAAAGACAAAGTTATTTTCATCAAATGCATGTGTGATTGGACATGGAGAAGAACTATTTCCTATCTCGTTTCATGAATGATGTTGTAATGAGTAAGAGCTATTTAATCTATTGTCATTTTATCGGGTGTAATGTTTTGTTGTTCTTTACCTTAATGATGAAGATGAATTTTTGTGGTGTCATGTGATGGATGATTAGTGTAGGTGAATTATTTTCTTTCCATTATCTTATCGCATATGTTTTTTCTTTTTGATAATTAGTATCTCAGACAATAATTGGATGCTCACATGGCTAATGTATTAGTACTAGGCCTCTAGTATAAAATTGTCGTCTGCATGCTTAAGTAGAGGGTTATCCCAAACTTAGCCTCTTCTCCAGTAGTTAAACTTAATCATGTTTTGTTTCCAAGTTGGTTTATACTAGCTTACATATTATATCGATCCCACCTAAGATAAAATACAAAAATAGAAAGTCCAAACTGAAGGAGACACCTTCACAAGAAAACATAAAGCCCATAGATTAATTGGTTGGATCGCAAGATATGGAGAACCATTCCACTATTAAACACTGCAGAGTCTAATTGGGCCTTAGTGGCGGGTTTGGTTACTCCTGTTGAACTAAAGGTATTTAAGACTCATCAATAGATGGATCCATAAAAGCTGAGAGCAATCAAAGAATGGCCATCGCCATGCAACATATTTGAGGTGAGAAGTTTTCATGGGTTAGAGAGTTTTTATAGAAAGTTTATCTAAAATTTCAATGGTATAAGTACACCCATGTTGGACACTATGAAGAAGAAACACAAGTCCTTCAATTGGACAGAGGAAGCTGAAAAAAGTTCCAAAGTGTTAAAGGAGAAAATCATAGAACAACCAATTATGGTTTTACCATATTTTGGAAAAACATTTCAGGTGAGATGCAATGCAAGAGGATTAGCTATTGGAGCAGTCTTGAGTCAAGATAATAGGCCAGTTGCTTATTTCAGTGAGAAGATGAATGACACCAAGAAGAATTATTCCACATATGACAAAGAATTTTATGCAGTGATTCGAGCTTTGAAGAAATGGAGGCACTATCTAATTCCTAAAGAATTTGTCTTGTACAATGATAATGAAGATTTGTAGTTTATTACTAGGCAAGAAAAGTTTAATCAGAGACATGATAAATGGGTAGAATTTATGCAATATTTTACTTTTGTTATTAATCATATTGTTGGAACTACTAACAAAGTTGCAGATGATTTGAGCAGGAGGATTTTAATTGTACAGGAATTCCAAGTGGAGACCTTAGGGTTTGAACACCTCAAGGAGATGTATAGAGAAGATGCAGATTTTAAGGAAGCTTATGAGGCATGAAAGAATTGTTTGTTGGTATATAGAAGCCCATGGACTGAATATTTTATCTAGGATGGATTATTGTTCAAAGGAAGCCAATTGTGCATACCTAAATGCTCAATAAGAGATAACCTACTAAAAGAGAAACACAGTGGAGGTTTAGTTGGACATTTTGGTCATGATAAGACATTTTCACAGCTGAGTAATTCATATTATTGGCCGAGCATGAGGGAAGAGGTGAAAATGTTTGTAAAAAAATGAAGAATTTGTCAGTATGCAAAAGGAAGACAAAATAACACTAGTTTGTATCAGCCATTACCAATTCCAAAGAGGTCGTGGGATGCAATCAGTATGGATTTTGTATTGGGATTGCCTAGAACTCAGAAAGGGAGCGATTACATATTTGTTGTGGTGGCCAAATTTTCAAAAATGGTACATTTCATACCATTCCATAAAACAAACAATGCTACATGCATAGCCAATTTGTTTTTCAGAGAAGTGGTGAGACTACATGGATTGCCTAGGAGCATAGTCTCAGACAAGGACACCAAATTTGTAGGAGACTTTTGGAGGACTCTATGGAAGAGGATGGGGACAAAATTATACTTTAGTTTAGCATATCACCCTCTAACAGATGGAAAGACTGAATTAGTAAACAAGAGTCTGGGAAAATTGTTAAGAATTTTAGTCATTGAGCAAGGTCGTCAATGGGATCAGATTTTGGCACAAGAAGAATTTTCATTCAACAATTCAGTGAACATGAGCACAGGGAAAAGTCCACTTGAAATTGTGTATGGTATACATCCAAAAAGGATTATAGAGTTAAGAGATCTGAATCAAGAAGAGTTTAGAAACGTTGGAGTAGAAGAGTTTGCAACAAAAATGCAGAAACTCCATGACAGAGTCAGAGAACAGCTACAGGAAAATAGCCAGAAATACAAGAACAAAGTTGATCAAAAGAGGAGAGAAGTTAAATTCAATGTTGGAGATGAGGTTTTAGCTCATTTGAGAAAAGAAAGGTTTCCGAGAGGAACGTATAACAAGTTGAAGATGAAGAAGATATGAACATGAAGGATTCTCAAAAAATTCACAGCCAATGCTTATGAAATTGAGTTCCTAGACAATGTTGGGATATCACCGATATTCAATGTTGCAGACCTATATCCTTACAGGAGAGATGAGGCAGGAGAATCAGATGATAAGAAGGAATTTCATTGGGAAGAACAATTTCCCATAGCATAAAAACCTCATATGGAGAAAATTATTGAACAGAGAGATGGAAAGAAGACCAAGAGGAAGACATATCCCGAATACTTAGTTATGTGGAAAAATCATCCAATGGAAGATGCAAGTTGGGTCATAGAACTTGATATTTTGAAGCATGGAAAAATAGTACAGGAGTTCATGGACATGAGTCCATGAAAATTTTAACCATGGGAGTATGATGCAGGATCATAGACTTCAAAGTAAAAGACGCAAACATGGAGGCAAGGACATGACATCTAAGCATTTAATTCAGAAGTAAATCGAGTTGTTGAGATATTTTTGGAAACAACATTTTTAAATATGTCATGTTTGTAAAGTCGTATAGGACAGTAAGGGGTTGCTGATATAGAGTGTTGAATCTTATCTAGCAATAAATGTTAGTTATTGTAATAGGACAAAGTACGCAACTACTAAGAGTTGATAGGATAGGTTGTAGACAGGACGAGAGATCTCGTGGAGCCAGTCCTTATATAGTTTGTTGTTACATTGTAAAAGTATTATGAGATAGGAAGATGGATATCAGTAGAGAAGAATGGAGTAGAAGAAAGATGTAGGGAAGAATTGCAATGTATGTTATTTGTTTAATGAATGAATAGAACAGACATAATTATCCCAAATCTTGGACTGTGTTCATTTTATTGTGTGATTGAATGAATGTTACATTATGTGTATGTGATTAGTTCATTTTCGTTCATGTATGATTGTTCAAGAAGTTGATCATATGAATTTGTGAGGAAACTGGATAAGTTTCAATTGCTTCTCTTCTGAAACTTGTATGCAAGGTGTGCATATCGAATGCAAGGAGTGCGTCGACTGAGTCTTAGATTGACTCAAAAGAGTTTAGAGAGAGAGCAGAGGAAACTTAGACCAGGTGCAAGGTGTTCACAACATCAAGGAACGACTAAGCATCGAAGAACCAGAACAAAGGAACGCCAATAGGGAGAGAATAATTTCTTTTCAAGAAATCCTTCAAATTGAGTTATCGAAATCCCCGAATGAAAGGATTGTGTGGGAAGTTGGAATCCTTTAAGGATCAATCTTATAAGGAATAGCACTTTTCATAATTGTCGACAAGATCCAAGAGTCCGACTTGTAGGAGGAGAAAAGGTCGAAACCTTTGAAGACTGATAAATCTTCTAAGTTAGAAGAAATCAGAAGCTCAGGAGGAGGAGCAACAATGGTTGTTGGATCACAGTGCAAAGGATCAACAATCATCTGATCATAGCAAGGTGCATGAGCCTTATATCTTCGCACATGAAGGAGAGAGAACTTACCAAAGTTCCAAAGTCCCGAAGTAGTTTGGGACCATCCATCATCAAGGAACACATGTGGCGCAAGATCCACAACTCAAGAAGTTTGTGGACGAAGAGGAGGTGAAATAGATGAAGTAGGATCCTAACCATTGATCACCAGGAGATACGTGTCAACAAACCAACAACTTCAGGAAATCCATTCGATATTTTTTTAGTTGAGACTTGAAACTCTCGAAGTGCAAATAGTCGAAGAGCCAAGAGCCATCGATCTATGAGTGGACACTTGTCAACAAATCACGAGCTCCTGGTAAGTTGCATTGGGGATTTTAGTTGAGAATTGAGATTCCCAAATCTCGGAGAGTCAGAGAGCTGAAGTAAAACTCAATTGTTTGATCTTTCGAAGTATATCTCAGTCTTCAGATCGTCCGAAGTGAATCTCAAGCATCATATTGTTCGAGTGAATCTCGATCGTCTGATCAAGGAGAGACGTGACGTAGATCAGTGGACTCTAGGTAAAGTCCCAAATTAATCCTCAACTGTATGATTTAATAAGACACATGCAAAATACCATGTACTTTGAAGGGAAGTGAAGTTTGAGATTTGAGATCTCAAAATTTCGAGGACCTAAAGGAGATCTCAAACGTTTATTGAGAAGAGGGCCACAAGACCCTTGATCTAAGTTGAAAGGTCAAACACCTAAAGTAGAAGTAGGGCCATTGATTGAGAAGGACATGTGTCCAGATATCATCAACTTTGGAATATTGACGTATGGAGGAAATTGGGGTTTGAGATTTGAAAAGTCTGAAGTCCGTAATCACGAAGGAGATCACCTCCGTTGATTTAGGAGGGGAAGATCTAGTTCGTAGATTTGGAAAGGGAAAATCTGAACTGTTAGTTCAGACAACATGGACAATATCATGAGATCAATGGTCTTGTAGCATTGGAGGGATAGGAGTTGTGTGAACTTTAAAATGTTGATGTAGGGCCGCAATCCAGATTGTGGTTTTGGCAGGAGGACACATGGAGGCTCGAGGAGAATTGTGGGCCGAAAAGAGGTTTGATATCAAACCTCCTTTGGCTGGACCCGCAATCGCATGGTCACGTGAGTTCATTTCCCAAGGTCATATCAAGATGGGGCTTATCAGAAAAGTAGTTAATGCCCAGCACTCTTAGATTTCGCAGAAGAGAGAGAGGGAAGGTTGTGGGTACCATAAGACTTGCACCAGAAGCCGAAACGGCCTATGTTTGATTAAAAGGTGAGACTATCAAGGTCTCAAAGTCTTGTTTGACTTGGATAATCGGATATCCTTGACTGAGAGGTCGTGTATCCCTACGGGGGTGTAGTGGGCCTTCATCAAAAAACCTAACCCACTTAGGGTTATGGTTTTTGTAAGGGATTTGTCCCATTTTGTTGTGTAAGTAGAATGTACTAGGACTATGAAAAAGTGGTCTTAGTTGGAGAGGAGACTTTTGTTGAGATATTGGTTAGATGTTCTCAGTTTTGTGAGGACTACTGTGATCTATGGAGATAGATTGTAATGGAGGAAGAAATGTACAGTACGCAACACTAGGTTTTGCATGAATATGAATAAAGAGCCAAAGAGATAAATCTTTTTGGACGTAAACCAGGAGGGGGTGAACCATGGTATATCTTTGTGGTGTATGAATGTTTGGATTTATTATAGTTATATTTGGGTCAATGAGCTATATGATAAATATGTTAAAAATAATAGATGGAATAATATTGTGCAACACTGAATGAATCTATGTCATTGGTTATATGTTGTGTCACTGGTAAAAGTTAGGATCAGTATAATAAATGGGAATTTGAGAGCTAGGAGTTGAGTAGATATAATGCCTCTGGGAGAGATACAAATCCCATCCCATGGTTGTAGACATATGATTCATGTGGCCACCCATTGAAGACATCTTGGGTGAGACTCCACTGTACAATTCGTTCACTATGTTGCGTTCTGGTATCCAGAAGGGTCGATGGTCAAAGGGTTGTTTGTAATCATGTAGTTAGAACCTGGGTCAATGCATAAGCAACCAAAAATGGTTATTTTTCCGGTTGGAACACAAAATATTAGATTGAGAGGGATGTATGACGTAGTATAGTGTGAAGGCTTAAGAAAGGGGATGTTTTTAGGTTGAAACCACACAAAAAGAGAGATTGAAATATGGTTGACAGTTCATGAACTAGATTTTTCCCACAAGGAGAATAGATGCCCTAGGTTTGAGCCAAGACAATACTTGGAGAGATACATATTCAATGAAATACACGAGAGTTTCTTTAGTGAGCTTCCCACATTATTGCAGGAGTGGATAACATGGTTGAAATATTCCCATTTGAAAAATAGAGTTATATCAGTGGCGTGGATAGAAGAGAATATCACGTGGTTGAAAAGGGTGAATAACAAATTCATGCATGGAGTAGATTTATGTCTAGACAACATTGTGGTGGGGTATATCACTAATTTTTTAGTAGATACATTGAAGTCTTACAGTGTAGTAGAACACAATTTTCTTAAGGGCCTAAGGGGAAGGTACATCAGGTCATTTTACACTTTGATCAAGATATTATTGCATGAAAAATGGGTATTAACCATGGAATCAGACAACTAAACTACCCTGCGTGCATGGGGAAGTTAGGGAAAACACTAAGGAAGGTCTGATATGGAAGGGGAAATGGAAAGAGGAGAGCATGGTAAAGAGAAAGATCCCATTATGATGGATCAAAAGGAGATCCAGGAAAATTTGCAAAAGGCGGGAAAGATGGGTAGTGGCAGACCCTACTAGTATAATCTCAATAGGAAGAAAAGAACAACAGTCGAGAGGGAAGGATTGGAGAGTGATGAGGAAGAGGTAGAGGATCTTTGTGATATGGAGTACATTGAAGAAATATTGCATGCCACATATGAAAGAAAGACTATAGGAGCAAGATCTAATGAGGAATTAGGTACCCCTATCTAGATCTAAATCAATGTAGAACCTACAACCCCATGTATGATTAACACACCAGCAAAGAAAGAGTTGTTTAGAGAACAAGTGAGTGATGGCCAAATGAATCTAGGAGATCAGAATAGAAGTGAGTGTACAAGTGGAAGTACCAACAAGAGTATAGGTAGTGGTACAAGTGGAAGTACCAGTAGAAAAAGCAGTGGGAGTTCAAGTCCAAACAACAATACACAGATAGTAGTACCACAAGGAGAAGGTACAACACATTCGACGATGGAAGGAGTAGATCCAATGATAATTTTACCAAAGTTTCATGGGGATGGATCTGAATACCCAGAGAATCACCTATTCATATGTGAGAAAATATGGGAAGTGAAAAGAATCATTGATGAAGCAACAAAAGTAACATAGCTAGTAATAAAATTATGAAACTGCGCGTTGGATTGGTATATGAATTTAGAAGTAAATAATCCATATGGTGTGCCAGAAATAGTAACAAAGATCATATAGACACTGATTACCAATTTTCATAGGCCAAAATCAGAGGATCAATTTATGAATGAGATGATTTAGGTTAGACGGAAAATAGGAGAGTTTGTATGGGACATCGATAAGAAGTTCAAGACATTGAAAGGTAAACTAAAGTATCCCATTTCTAACATGAAACATAGACACTTGTTTATAAATTCTTTGTTACCACATTTCAAATATCCATTAAGATATAAGAAATTTCAAACCCAGGTAGAGGCACTGCAAGCAGTCATGCAATTATAAGATAATTAGTATAAGCAGACAGATCCATCTATAGAGAATATGAAGGAAGACTTGGAAAACTTGAGAATGCAATTAAACAAGAATAAAAGTAGGGAGAAAAGAGAAGTAGTGTGGTGTACCCTATGTAGATCAAAGGGACATCACAAGAACGAATGTCTGACATTCGCATAATACTTGGGAGTAGGGCTGCCAGATCCATTGCCTATAGGAGGGCCTTGGTGTGAAATATGCAAGACACATTGGCATGATCCTTATCACTTCCTTATGATGAAAAATTACAAGGCAGAACCGAAGAGTACTTTCTGTAACTTTTGTAAGTCAGTGGAACATGAAGACAAAAATTTTATAACTGTGGAGTTAATGAAGGAAAGAACCTCAGATGCATACAAGATGCAGGCTGATTTGAAGGTAGGAAAGACTACACCATAGTTTGGAAATGCGCAACAATTTCAAGTAGTGCCATAGTTTCAAAAACCTCCACAGTATAATCAGGCACCACAGTACCATCAACAGAACATGAATCCACAGGGGAACAAAGGAGGATTTAGAGGTAGAGGAAGAGGAGGAATTGGCAGAGGAAGAGGGGTTATTATATTCCATAATTGTTAGCAACAAGGACACTATGTCAGGGATTTTCCTCAACCAACAACAACATCTATGTACTGTCACACAATAGATCACATGACAGAAGAGTTCTCGAAGTTAATGACGAAGATCTAGGAGAAGAGGAATCTAAATAACCAGAATGTTTAGTGGATTTCTGAAAAAATAAGGGATCTTGGGAGGAACATGAATATAGTGACTAGAGGAGGGGTGAAGATAGGAGAAGATGCACAGGATCAGAAGAATGAATATCAATGTTGCATTCAGAAGAACACTCATCCACAACAATAGTTTGATGCAAAGAAGGAGAAGGAAACTTTCAAGGAAGCAAAGAAGGAGTTTCTGAAGGAGAATGAAGCCTCCACATCAAATGTTGCACATAGGTATGATATTCCTATTTTTTATATGCCTTAGTCTTTGGATCATACTTACAAAGGATAGAAAATAGAGAAAGTAAGTAACTTAAAGATCTTCCTGGATTCTTTCTTTAAATTGATTAATGATAAGAATTCCATGGATTTGTTTAAAGGTATGATTGAGAAATATAACATAGAAGGGGTAGGAACAAAAACAAAGAAGATTAACCAATTCCATCGAAAGAAAATAACTAGTAGAGAATTCAGATTAAATGCAAATATAGGAGACTTTAACATGGGAAATGTTATCCTAGATTTAGGATCAAATGTCAACATTTTTCCAAAAAAGACTTGGGAAGCAATGGGAGAACCTACACTTAGGTATTACAATATCCAATTGAAGCTAGAAAAATAGCATAGAGTGATTCCCACAGGTATATTTAAGAATACAATAGTGGATCTAGATGGTGTGCACACCACAACAGACTTTGAAGTAATGGATATGGTGGATGAGTCTATACCATTTCCAACAGTATTGGGAATTGATTGGGCCTTTGATAATCGTGACATAATTAATTTAAAGACTAGAAATATGATATTTGAAGCTGGGAACTTTAGGGTAGTAACACATTTAGATCACTCATATTTTGAAAGATATGTAGAACCTGTGTCT